>ML783066.1:918697-973595 GCA_009831015.1 Picea engelmannii
GATGCTATAATAAGAGGCTGCATAAAATGGTTGATTGTATTGATGTAAAAATTGATGAAGGAATCCCAGCAAGAGAGGTGTACAGTAATGAGACTTCTACAGAAGACACAACTAAAGCTGAAGATGAACAGGTCCAAGAATCAGAAAATGAAGACTCTGAATCAGATAAAGACTCATACACTCAAACAGACTCAAATCAACAGTCAACTACAAATTCCTCCTCCAAAATCATTCAAAAGAATCATCCTGCAAGTCAGATAATTGGAGAAAAAGACAAAGGGGTACAAACCAGGAGAAAGCTAATCAAAACCACCGAACAATCTCATATAGCTCTCATATCCATGCTGGAACCCAAGAATTTTAATGAAGCCAACACATGTTATCACTGGGTTAAATCAATGAATGAAGAACTTGATCAGATTGAGAAAAACCATACATGGGAGATGGTTCAAAGACCCGAAGGTAAAAACGTCATTGGCTCCAAATGGATCTTTAATAATAAGTTGAATGAGCAAGGACAATTTATCAGGAACAAAGAGAGGTTAGTCTGTAAAGGCTATGCTCAGATAGAAGGACTGGATTTTGATGAAACATTTGTGCTCGTAGCAAGATTATAAGCTATCATAATGTTTCTTGCCTATGCTTGTCATAAAAGGTTTAAAGTCTACCAAATGGATGTCAAGTCAGCCTTTCTCAATGGCGATTTAAGTGAAGAAGTCGATATGGAACAACCAGAGGGTTTCAACTTGTCTGATAACCCAGACTTAGTATGCAAGTTGAAGAAAGATTTACATGGTTTAAAACAAGCCCCTCGAGCCTGGTATCACAGACTGGATATGTATCTCAAAGACAAAGGGTTCAAGAGAGGAAAAGCAGACAACAATCTGTAAATTAAGACAGAGGATAATGATTTTCTCATCGTACTGGTCTATGTAGATGACATCATCTTTGGATGTAATAAGGATTCACTGGTACAATGGTTTGCTTCTACCATGGAGTCTGAATTTGAAATGTCTATGATAGGAGAACTTTCAATTTTCCTTGGTCTGCAAATTACTCAGAGGCCCAATGGGATCTTCATTTCTCAAGGCAAATATTTAAGAGAAATGTTGAAAAGGTTTCAAATGGAAGATTCTAAATCTATGGGTACACCTATGGTAACTGGATGTAAATTAACCAAGGATGATGATTCACCTGATGTTTATCAAAGCTCATATCGATCAATGATAGGAAGCCTGTTGTACATCACAACATCTCGCCCAGACATAATGCATGTTGTAGGAATGGTAGGAAGACAACAGGCTGCACCTAAACAGAGTCATTTGCAAGCTGTCAAAAGGATATTCAGGCACTTAAAAGAAACAATGACTTATGGTCTGTGGTATCCCAGAAATAAAAGTCTTCAGTTGACTACTTATTCAGATGCAGATTAGGAAAATTGTGTTGATGAGAGAAAAAGCACCAGTGGAGGAGCATTCTTCTTGGGTAACTCCTTAGTAGCCTGGCTCAGTAAAAAGAAAGGTTCCATTTCTTTATCAACCACAGAGGCAGAGTACATTGCTGTTGCTACCTGTGTCACACAGGTATTATGGATGATTCAGACACTTGCAGACTTAGAGGTAAAATATATTGCACCGATCCCAATTCATTGTGATAACACAAGTGCCATCAGTGTGTCTAAAAATCATGTCCTCCACTCCAAGACAAAACATATTCCCATAAAATATCATTTTCTGAGAGAGCAGGTCACCAATCAGATTGTTCAAGTCCATTACATTCCCACTACAGAACAAATTGCAGACATCTTTACTAATCCCCTAGCCAAGACACTGTTTGAATATCTCAGACAGAAGCTGGGTGTCATTTCATTTCACACCTAAAAAGTCCATATTGTTAGGGGGGTTTTGCATTGTTTGAATGTTTAATGCCTCCTAAAAATCTTGCAATAGCTCAAGGGGAGCATGTTTTTTCTTTGACATTGATGTCAAAGGGGGAGAAAAGAATTCGGGTGCCTCAGTTGCCATCAATGCCAAAGGGGGAGATTGTTGGCAAATGTCTAACAGGCAGCGTATGCTTGTCATTGATGGCAAGTACAACAGTGAAGATGGCAGGATCAGAGTGTGCATGTGAAGACTCTGCAGAGGCATAGAAGTACAGGAATCCCTTGGTGATTCGGAAGTGAAATCTCAGGAGGAACAACGTCAAGGAGAATGTGCGCAGCAAAGCTCAAGATACAGGAGTTCGCAGAGGAGAAGGAATACAGAGATCGACAACCGTTGGATCTCATTCAAAAATCTCGTCAGCCGTCATATCGGACAAGAGCTGCACGAGGTTTACCATTGGGAAAAGCCAAGGTGAAATCCCGAAAGGAGGGTTGACTCATTGGGGTTTCACATATCGGGAATCCCATGAGCCAATGCATTGCGGCATTGAAAATCTTGAAACCCCGACGAGTGGTAAGACTGTGGTCAAGGGGATAAGGATCATATGGGCCAGGAGCCTAGCCAGTAGAGCTACTGTGTAAAGAGCGCGTCAGAGTTTCGAGGATCGCGTTTTGGAAATGTCAAAGAAACAATGCAATAGGAATCCCGATTTCTCGATATGAAAAATCCCAGGGCAATCTGAGCCATCAAATCAAGAACACATCTGAACAGTCGACCCGACTCACGTGAGCAAACCACGTCAGCTAGGAACACGTGTCACAACTAGGTAATGACAAGTGTCAGACTAATTCAACATTTCAGGCACATGTAAGTCACGAATTAGAGTGACACATGGTAGTATTCAACACGTGTCAATCCATGTGTGACATCAGCAGATGGACACCTTGTCGGAGTTTCAAGGATTGAGTGTTGAAGTTGTCAAAGAACATTGACATCAGGAATCCCGATATCGCAATATGCAAAATCATGATGTAATCTGAGCCATCAGATCAAGCTTTGATCTGGACCGTTGATTCCACTCAATGGAGAGGCATCGGGGATCGAGAGTTGGACATGACAAAGATTATTGACATCAGGAACCCTGATTTCACGATATAATCGCAGCCGTTAAGTTAAGAAGTGACCTAGACCGTTGATCTGATTTCTTTATGGAGTATCGGGGATCGGAACTTTGAAGTGACAAAAACACTAGACATCAAGGATTTCGAAATCGCGATACGTGAAATCGCGATTTAATCGCAGCCGTTGAATAGAGATCAGATCTGGACCATTGACATAACTCCATATCAGAGTTTCATGGATCGCGACATCAAGAGAAATAGAAAACAAGGCAACAAGAATGCCGAAATCGCGATATGCGATATGGTGATTCAATCACAACCGTTAAATCAAGCTTGTATCTGGACCATAGATGTAACTCCATATCGGATTTTCAGGAATCGCAACTTGGAGAGGCAAGAACACAATGCAACAGGAATGCCAAAATGCCGACACCCGGTTTAAAGGCAAGATTAATAAAGATCATCCAACGACGTAGATTAACCTGAAGGAGATCTGAGGGCTACTGTTGCACGACACAGTGAAACTGCTAGAAACCATTGATGGTTTCTACCAGAGGATGCGAAGACACTTGGGGATGATTGACAGAGGAGGTGAAGAGTCTCTGAGAGGAATGAATATGTTTGTGGAGGCGATTGACAGTTGATGAGCATTGAGGCCTGTAACTGAAACAGAGAAGGTGAGTTCGACTTTCACAGAGAAGACGAAGAGTCTCAAACTGCCAGAAAGGATGAGGAATCTCAGTATAACATACAGTGATGCTGGACATGCGGGGTGAACCACCACAGAAGCTGAAGAGTCACGATGATGATCAGACAGAGCACTCGAGAGGTCGAGGATAATGACGCAGAGTCAGCATGAAGAGGCATTGCGAACATTGCATGCAAAAGGTGCACATAAGCTATAAATACACGGTACATAGAAGAGATGCGGTTGCTGTTGCGGTTAGAGTTTGCTATGGTTGTTGTTGGTAAAGGTGATTCACGTGTGAAGTAGGAGGAGAGTGCAGCAGCTGAATAGCACAGAAGAGGAACGATGCAGTGAATGGACATGGCGCACAGAGCATAAAGAGTGGAAGAACAAACGACGCAAGTGATGTGTGCAGGAAGGCAATGAGGAAGACAGAGTAGAGAAATGTAGCAGAACAATAATGAGTCTGGTAAGCCATTGTTGAACATTTTATCACTGTAATAAGTTTCAGTAGCAAAGATTAATATTTCAGGGTGGTTGGGAGGTGCTCGGGAGGACTGTTGTCCTCAGAGGTTCAAGTGGGTGCTTGAACACAAGGAGTTGGTGCTTCCTTCTAGTTGGTGCTAGAGAAACCAGGGAGTTGGTGCTTCCTTCTAGTTGGTGCTATAGAAACAAGGGAGTTGGTGCTTCCCTTTAGTGGGTGCTAGAGAAAACAGAGAGTTGGTGCTCTCAGCAAGTTGCAGCCTGCAAAACTGAGGTTGTAGCCTCATTATGAGTTGGTTCTCATATGTATGATACTGTAAAGAATGTAATCATTACTTATCATATAAAGAAAAAGAGGTTTTTACCCTGCATGGGTTTCCTTGGGAAATATCTGTCTCTGTGTTTCTCATATATGTGAATGATGCTGAAAGTGCCATTGTTTATTTCCCTGCATTCTTGTGATCATCATTCAGTGTCTCTACAAAGAGGTTAAAAGAACCATAATTGTTTAAGCACGGAAACAACTGATTCACCCCGCCCCCTCTCAGTTGCCTACAAAGGTATGGTGTTCATATTACTTTCCAATATTCCTTGATATGGATAAAGGTATAGGAAAAATCGATGCACCTTTCAAATACAATCTATTGTGATCTACAAAAGAAGATTTCTATAATTTGGTTCAAGATAATTGGTGTCCCTTCCAAGTGGATTTTGGGGTCCCGGATAGTGTTCAATTTGTAACTGGTCTTCAACAGATTAAGGATAAAGTCTCCATTTGGGAAAATGAGCAATGGTTGAAACATGAATGGGAGCTTAAGAATGTCAAATTTGAATTGGAGTAGTTGTATGCTATGCATCGAGGATTCGTATCCATAAACTCAAATTTGGAGAGATGTCAAGTATTAGAAAATACTCACTCCAAGATATTGATCAAACAAGAGAAAGCATGGAAGCTTAAGAGTTGGGATCTTTGGATTGCAACCGAGGATCAAAAAATGAAGTTCTTTCAGATATTTTCTAATTACTAAAAGAGCTATAATACTATCTAGGAAATTAATGACTTGTCTGGTGATAAGGTCTGAGGTTTTCCTAACTTGAAAGATCTAAGCATGATCCATTTTGAATCCCTGTTTAAATATCCAAAGGAGGTGAAAATGGAGGAAGTTATCAATATTATAGATCATTTATCATGGTTCATTGAGGAGGAGGAAAATTGTGCACTTTACAATGAAGTCTCCAAAGATGAATTATTAGCAATTATATCCTCTTTCAAATGTGGTAATGATCCAGGTCCTGATGGTTGGATTACTAAGTTTTTCGATGAATTTTTCAACCTCCTTGGAGATGACCTACTTTGAGTTGTGGAATAAGTAATACAATTTTGTAACATGCCACAATGCACTAATGCTAATTTTATTGCACTAATTCCCAAACTAGACTATCCCAACTCTTTTGATTATTTTAATCCAACTACTTTATGTAATTGCCTCTATAAAATCATTGTTAATCTCATTGTTGTTTGGCTCAAGCCTATACTATCATCTTCCATTACTTTATAATAGTTTGGATTTCTCAATGAGTGTCTCATCCATGAAGCCATTGGATCTGCACATGAAGGTATTTTTATGGGAAAACATATCACAAGGATCTTGTTGAATACACAACAAAATATCCCTAGGAATAGCCTCGTAATCCTAGAAAGAAAGAGGGATAGACTTATTATGGTTTTTCTAGATTTAGATTAAAACAGATAGATTTATGATTATCATAAGGAGTGGTGAATTTTTCATAGATTTCTCGAGTTTGTCCTTGGTATCTCTTGGTTGTTGTAGTCTGTTGATGGGTCCTATATCCCTTTAGTTAAACAACAGGAACCAAACCCACCACCAAGGCCCAATTATACTCTACAACGTTTAATGGTGGAATGGTTCTCCAGATCTTGCGATCCGACCAATTAATCGATGGACTTTGCATTTCCTTGTGAAGGCCTCTCCTTCATTTGGACTTTCTCTTTTTTGTATTTTCTCTTAGGTGGGACCGATATGAGATGTAAGTCGGTATAAACCAACTTGGTAACAAACAAGGTTTAAGTTTGACTACTAGAGAAGAGGCTAAGCTTGGGATAACCTGCTACTCAAACATGCAGACAACAATTATATACCACTGGCCTAGTACTAGTACGTTAGCCATGTGAGCATCCAATTACTGTCTGAGATACTAATTATAAAAAAAAAAACATGCATGCAATAAGATAATGACAATCAAAATAATTCACCTACTCTAATCACTCATCACATAATAACACAATGATTCATCTTCATCATTAAAGAAACAAAATGTAAAACATTGCATTATATAACTTAGCAATAGATCCAATAGCTCTTACTCATTACAACATCCTTTCATGAGACGAGATAGGAAATAGTTCTTCTTCACATCCAATCACACATGCATTTGATGACAATATAACTTTGTCTCTGGTCTAGAAGGACTTCTTGATTAAAGGTAGCTTCAAAGTAATTCTTAACAAACCAACAAAGAGATTTTCTTGAAACAACCATCGACCCTTACTAATTGGTCGATTCTCTTATTTATAACATAAAATTCAACTAAAAATAATGGCTAAGTGTAGATAAGTAGAACAAAATTCGCCACATGGCGTTTTGTCCTAACAGTCATCTTAAGATATCACTTTAAAAGGGTGACTTTTATCATACTCTGACCAACTGATGAACAGTTCCCCACAGGTGTTGGCGTATGGAAACCTGTGTTGTTCCATCGGGGCTGCATAAATTTCTCTTATATCTATCACATGCGCTCGATAATTAAATAGAATGGTACTCAACTATTGTAGCATCACCTGAGCACTGATCGAGTGTTCCATAAATTGTTGCACCTGTCCTGGCGATGTGTCGGTCACCTTTTCTAGTCTTTTGGCCCATGAAGAATCTTTCTTGATGTGTGATTCAACTATATCGTGCAAGTCGCTAAAGTTGTTGAGCATGCCAAACTCGGGTAGTCCGATATCCTTCATCACCTTGTTGATTTTCGGACCTAGTTTCTTTCGGATTACTCGACGAAGTAAGGGAGCCAATTTTTCTCAACAGCTGGAGGGAGCTTTCTAGCAATCAAAATTAAAATCGTTTAGAAATTTCTTACAAACAATACTCGGAAAAATATATGTAAAAAACGTAAGTGTGAAGAATCCAGACTAGTGCATACTTGTAAAGCTTGCATATCTGGTTGTTGGATACTTATGTGATATCTGCAACCCTTCGAATTACCTGCACCATTTCTGTTAGCACCATCATTTTCTTCAGTTAGGGAGGGTTACATACGTGCACTACAACATGAATATTAGGTACAAAAAACATGAGAGTCGAAGTTACACCGGTGGCCATTGTCCTTTGGGGTCGGGAAAGGATGTTAGAGTCGAACATGTGCCAAAAGTACGAGTATGTTACAAAAGAGTCAGATCCTGTCATAAGGGAATTCGTTAAGCACCTTAGGTCGAGGCAAGTTTCTCAAACAAAAGTCACATCAACAAGTGCATCAACCATAATTAGCTCATCATGGAGGCTGGGGAATTGAACAATTGGGGCTATCGTACCACACACCCTCTGCAACTCTTATCGGTTGCATATCACATGCCCCGAATCATACCCATCACACAGATGTGACACATAAATTCTTTAAAACATCCTGTCGCCAAGCATTCAGTTTTCCTTGGCACATTTCGACTCACTATCCACTCTGTTATAAATTCTATATGTTCTGGATATGTTCTATTTACCAACCGAGCTTATGCATTGTTGGTAATTCATCTCGTGAGCCTAGTTTGATCAAATTCTTCACTTTGATAATTTGTCAAGTCACCCACACATAAGGAAAATACGCAGTCGCACCAAGACGGGGCCTGCGAGGCAGTCGAAGCGCCAGGATTGAACCCCAAAATGCCTGTTCTTATTTGCAGTGGGTGTTCTAGAGGCTTCAAAGGGATATTCCTACCTTCGCACGGAAATGATGGTATCACCCTATGCGGAGGCCGGAGTGGAAGAAGTTATGTCAAAAGGACATGATTTGGAAGCCACACTTCCTCAACAGAAGATATCGCAAAGGAGAGGGAGGCCTGGGAAGAATAAGGAAGTTGTGGAAAGCCAAATCTCGATTGAGTCATGTGCACGATCAACCATGGAGGATTTCAAAATGCATGATACCTGGCTAGAGTCTGTCGAAACCACAAGTTGGGGAAGAGAAAGAAGAATGAGGAGAACAAAATCCTGAGGTTATAACATTCGAGAACCGAATCAAAAACTTGAGCATGCACAACCCGCCATAGCTGAAATCTACCAAAAAAATAGATAATTATGAAGACAATTGGTGGCAAAGACCCTTGAAGTGTCAACACCACAAGGTCATGAAGGGAACACAACCTGACTCAAGAGGTAGCTTTGGGAAGCACAAGATATGATTGTGCAGATGTACGAAGCACAAAGGGTGTCAAAAGAACAAAAAATGAAAACACCTCAGGGAGTGCGAGAAGCCCGGGAGAAAGTCTATGTGCAAAAGAGGCTTGATTGAAAATTTTTGTTTTGTATTCTCAGACGTGACGCAAAGTTTTGATATTTTTCCCTTTTTTGTGAAAGTTTTCATGTTCTTAATGTAACTGAGTTGGTTGGCCAAAAGGTGTAGATAGTGTCTACTGTATGTAACCTGAGCTCGGTGGAAATCTAATATATAAAGTCTCGAAACTTTAATGAGAGGATTCTGGTTATAGCAATTTGAATGCATTGTTTATTCTCTTTGCATGTATATCTACTGTGTTCTTTGTCCAATTTTCTTGTAAGTTAGCGTCGATTTTATACTTAGTGTTTCTCTGAGTTGCTTTGTATTTTTATTGATATCCTTCTGCAAAAAAACCCTCCGACGTCGATCAATTTCATCGTACGGCGGTGACATAACATCACTGACTAGGGATACATGGTACTAAAGACCAGGAGCTCATAAGGAATCAGGGAAAATTATATCGTATGTTTAACCACTCGGGCAATGACAGATGGTATATGACGACATGTGGTTTGATTGTGTACCTCAGTCGGAGTAGGGGTTTTCGACAAGAGACGTGTAATAAAATAAACCTAGGATTGTCGTTGGCGAAATGTATCAGGGGTTGGCGATTGACTTATCACGTTCTCTATGGGATAGATTTCAAAAAATCGCCAATGCCGAAAGTTATCGAGGATCGGATGTTACGAGGAAAATATTTCTATGGCTAGGGAGAACCACAACAGACAGGTACGACTGCATAAATCAACTCAATCCTAACATATGCTATATAAACTAATGTGAAAATGAGGCAAGAGAGAGGCCTACCTTGTCCAAATGTTTGATGATGTCCACCTTTGAGAACTTCGACCCAAATCTTTATGCCTGCAACAAGTTCTCAACAAACAAGAACAACAAGCATATAGTAGGTTAGCACATTAGATAGCATAATCCATTAATACACAAAACAAGCATGCCCATGGATCATAACACATATGTTTGCAAGATATCAATTGGATGGGAAATGAGTATTTCTATTAATAAATGATGCGTAGAAGTGAAAACATTACAGACTTCCATGTCGGCATGGTTTAGAACCAAGAAATTGAGTTCCTTCCAACTGAGCCTCCACCACTTCAATCCTCTATCGAAGGCAAGCTCATATAAAGGATACAAAGAGGTTCTCCATCAATAAGGGAATATCTTAGGGGATGAACACTGAGTTCATACTTAAAGGACAAAGGGATGTTGTCTCAATAATGAAGTAATAATTTCTCCAGAGTAAATTTTCTCTCAAAGTTGAATTCTCTCTCCTTTTCCATAGCTCAGAATTGGGTTCTTTATAGCCTTCAAAATGAAACTGAAGGGCTGAGTCGGAACGTTTCCTATATGTGGAAGGCCAAGGATCAGAGATATCCTATCATGACATGGAAACCTGACATTTAATTTTTATTTTTTGGCACAAATCCTGATGTACATGGGCTGTAGTGGCATAGCCTATGTATATGTTTGTTGTATAGATTTCAAGGTGCGTACAAGTGGAAAAGTATTTACTTTTGTCTCTGGATTCATCAATTAGGGAAAGTAAGTCTACATAGGGAATGGAGTAAGGCCCTCTCTGCAAGATTGCATAGGGTGAGGTAAATATTTCTCTAACAGATGCCCCCTAATGTGTGAGATCAGAGGAGTATATGAAATGGCCAAAATACACTATAAATAACCCAGAAGTGGAGTGGTAGAGAACTAGCTGGATGAACTAAATTGCTCATTACATTCTGCACTGAATTTGCATACATGGCTGCCAAAAATACAATGCGTATCCATGTGAACAATATACCAAACAAGTGTCAATGGCAATGAAATCAACAAATACAAATGCAGTTACATGACAATAGTTGTCATAGTCACAAACGAGGCCCAGTAAAACCTGTCTCAAAACTAATATGAAGATATCTATATACCATGGAGCACAATATGATCTCCCATGATCACTGAAGTCATATAGGTACTGGTCCGATGAAAAGGAAGCAACAACTCAAGAAAGTTGCAGACCCATAGTGATGTCTTCAAGTGTTCTTTATAATCCTCCAAAGGTGCAAGTCTACATCATGTGAATAAAGGGGTTGAGGTCGAACACAATGAGACATGGTTTGATTATCGATCATTGATGTATACCGTTAACAAACACGGGACAAACTACTGATAATGAATGTAGGTATCAAGGCACCAAGTACATTATTACAAGTGTGAATAGAGGAGTCAGTGTCGAACACTTGAAGAATCCATCGATCAAGAGACATTGATGTATTCTCAACTGTCGATGGCAAGAGATCCTATCACTAATGAATGCAAGCCTCAAGGTACTCATAAGACGTTAGGTCATGTTTTTAGATAATGGGCTGATGTCGATTGAAAGAGACCTGCTGAAAGGAGAGAATTAAAACATCTCTCATCAGTCAGCACGAGGTACAAAGAAGGAGCTTCATTATTTGGTGGAAATTGGACGAAGAACAAGTTTCACCAACCAACAACCCGGTGCATATTTTGTGTGTGCCAAGTGCAAGTGGTACATGAAAAAGACCCTATGAATACCATCCAATGATGAAAACTGCTGAAAAAGGAGAGGAAACCACCAATACAACTAATGGAATCCAAGACATTGCATGAATCCCAATGTGTGAATATATGTCTTGCCATCGAACACAAGGGAAACCACCCAGTCAATGATCAATGATGAAATATCGACTGCTGGGTTCAAGGTGACCTACCAATGATGAAATTAGGGCCAGAGTGCATGATATGACTAAAGTATCATGTGATTCTGAGACAAATTGAGGGTATGGATGACATGCAAAGTCAAGAGTTCTGAGGAGTGGCCGACACAGGTTGATAGACTTCCTTTGAACAAGAGAATGAAACATATGGTGGACTCTGGCAGCATAGATCCAATGATAAAATCGTGAGATGCAGGAGTTATCAATGAAGTTCTTTGTAGGGATTGGAAGAGTAACTAGTCGATAGAGAAGACTCAATAATGAGCTCATCTTCCTAAGGCCATGTTAATCCCAAAATTATGATGACAAATGGATTCAATAACTTTGTGCTCTGTTCAAAGGCAACACAATTGTTGCCGATATAAGATAATACTCCCTTCCTGCCCGTCTTTTTTTTTTTTTCATAACAAACAAATTCTATGATACATAGGAGGAAACGAGTGTCGCAAGTAAGAAAAACTAGTTCCAGTAGTGGAACATACCTATGCTCAATGTAGGGAAGTGCATGCGGGAGATGGACACTCGGGGAATGTTCCCTCCTAGGTATAGGTTGTCAAATTGCGAAGGATAAAAACAAGGCTCTGCTTGGTTGAGGATGCAAAAATGCTGAGGCAAACGGTTTATAATGCAAAGCGAGAACTGGCTATAGGCTCAATATTTCAAGTAGGGGCATGAGATGCAATCACAAATTAACACCAAAAGATGTCCTTTTTTATGTCTTTTAGTCTACTTGGTGTGAAAAAGGGGTAAACTTGTGCCAAGTAGACGTTTTTTCAAATCCAATTTACGAGTGTGAAAATGACAAGTTCACTCGATAATATTTTCTATTTTTGGTAATGAGTCGGAAAAGAGCTTAACTAAGAATCACGACCTTTCAAATCCAATTTAACGAGTGTGAAAGGGACAAATCACTCGACAATATTTTCTCTTTTTGAATGAGTTGGAAAAGGGATTAACTCAGACTCGTTAGGGAGATTCTAGGCGACAAGTCATGGGGGAGGTCAAGGCTCCCGTGCGAACCTTCTATGGAATTTCAGTATATTACGAAGAACCAAAACAAACTTGGGAATATCCAAAGCTTTCCAAGTCAAGGAGGATAGAGTTCTAAAGAAGGTTATCATCTCCGTGATATATCAGATAATGTCTCTTAAAGGAAAAGACATAGGAGGGGGCATTGGATACCCCACAAGACTATCCCAATCGAAGAGGGTCTCTTCAAGACTTGGAAGGAGAGAACTCGAGGAGAGTAAAACTCTCTCTTGTTTAGAAGGTGAAGTACTTGAAATTCTAAGGACATGGCATAGAAGGTATAGGACCAGACCTAGAAGAGCGAAATCGACCAAAAATTGCATTGGCATGATCGCTTCCTTATACTTGTCACTCTCTAAGAGAAGAGTGGTTTCGATCAAATATGTCATCGATATGACCACTTCCTCAACCATTGTTTGAATAGGATGTGAGACAACAAGGTTAAAAGGTGCATCACCCAAAAAAATAGGAGTGTTGTTGGTCGAAGATTGCATTGACTCGACCGTTGGTTGAAAATGATGTGAGACAACAAGGTCAAGAGATGCATCACCCTTGAACGTAGGAGAGGTGTCGGTCGAAGATTTCATACATGACCACAGGTTGAACGAGATGTGAGACAACAAGGTCAAAGGATGCATCAACCCCTAAATGAAAAAAGGTGTCTGCTGAAGATTGCATCGGCATGATTGTTGTATCAAATAAAGAAGGAACAGAGTGTTGTGAAACCATAGATTCCTTAGAACCCGAAGAGCCCTTAGGTGAGCCCCACGCTTTGGGTATCCTGTTAGTAAAAGGAAAGAAACGCGTAAGGTGACTTCCTTCACAGGTCATGCAAAGGAATCTAGGCTTACCTTTGATACGTCTAGGCTTCTCAATCATATAAATGCCCCCAACATGACTTGCAGTGGCTGGTAACATGCTCTCAGCATGACTTGCAGAGGCTAGTATCAAATCTCCAACATGAGTCGCAGAGGTTGGCGATGGATCCCCAACATGACTAGCAAAGGTTGGTGATGTATGTGTAGTGTGACTAGCAGTGACTAGACATGTGCAGCCAACATGACTTGTAGCGGCTAGTTGCAGGTCTTCAACATGACTCGCAGAGGTTGTCGAACAATATCCAACATGACTAGCATAGGTTGGTGATATAATTATAGTATGACATGCAGTGACTGGACTTGTGCCCCTAGCATGACTTGCAATGGCTAGTTTCAGGTCTTCAACATGACTTGCAGAGGTTTTTGACCAATCTCCAACATGACTAGAAGAGGTTGGTGATAGAGATCTAATATAAATGGTAATGACTGGACTTCTGTCGGTATTGAATTGCAACATTTGAGACCAAGGTCCAAGGAAATATTGGTTTGAGGAATTGCAGGCTAGGAAGGATCTTGGTTTACACCCTGTCCCTGTCCAGCAGGATAGTATCCTCCTCCATACTGATTCATAAAGGGTTGTAAGGGAATCAACATTGAGGAATCCACTTGTGAAGAGAAAGCAACATGACAAGGGTTACTCATGTGGATATATGTTGTCCCCATACAAAGGAAATTCATGGGGGGGGTTGCCCATACTATAAAAATAACTTCCCCCAGACATTACTCCCACCAAATGAATAGGGATAATAAGGAGGCATCATGCCCCCATACCCAAAACTTGTATTCACATAAGGAGGTGAGACAAAGGATGACAAGTGTGAAGACATATCATCAGGATAATGACTAGAGACCCAAGGTGCGGACTGAGTTCCATAGTTCTACATACCATTATAAAAAGAAAACGAATTCGTCCCCATGACAGGAGTAGGCATCATGGGGTAGGTAGTGGTGAATGAAGGAGTCAAAGGAACTCCACTATCCATGATAAACATAACTCATTATAAGCTCTTGAGGCCACCTAGTAATCAAAGAGCATACCAAAAGTCAAACAACGAATATGCATTCAAACAGGGTAAAGTGGCTGAGTGGCCTCCCTCCCTAAAGAAGGTATGTCTCATCCAAGAGGGACCTGAGACTCCCTACTAAAGATTAGAGGTAACATAATCAATTATAAGGGCCCTCATGGGTTTAACAACCAGTCGGTCAGATCCCCCTAGAGAGGTAATCCTCCATAAAGGTTGTGTGTTGTCCAACCCTTATTTGACCCAGGGTACTTGCAAAATAACCCCTGCAAGTAATCTATGAGATACCTAATTCAAGCAGAATAACCCCTGCTAGTTTGTGCACCCTAGAAAATAAAATCGTTACTAATAAATTTTAAATTATAGCATTGATTTTATGGCCGTGATTACTCAAAAAGGTATGGTGATGAAACTCATGGTGTTATGATTCTGCAAGAAAAGTAAATATGAAAATAATGCAAAGTCTAACTTTTAACTTTTTAATGAATGATATGCTAAAAAATGATGCAATTTTCAAATTCAACTCTGTGACTCAGAAGTAAAGATGCAATCTTTCACTATATGCACTAAGCTAATGATAAAAACTCAAAAGACAAAAAATGCCAAGCAATGAAAAATGCCTAATTTTTGTATTTTCAATATATTAAAACTGAAAATGCATGGACTGAAAAGTAACTTGATATATAGACCTACTGCGTATAAAAAAGAGATAACTCAAGCAGGATATCAAGCAATGAAACACCTAGCCCAATGTACAAGGATAATAAAAATGAAAAAATGAAGAGAAAAACTTTGCCCAAAAATTCAACAAAAAGAGGGTTTCTTGTCATCCCACAGGCACTCAACAAGCACTACAGGGACCTAAGTAGGCTCAACAAGCATCAAATCCCACTCAACAAACACAAAACCAAGAAAACAAGCAAGGAAAAAAGGTGTACACGATTGTTTGAGGAAACAAAGCGTATATACGCAGCTTGCAGTCACACAACCTGCATGTATACGTGACTATCAAGCAAAAACGCACGTATATGCTTTGAAACAAGGCCAGGCAAGGGAGAAATGATGAAAACTCAGACCTAGAGTGAACAGGAGTTGTCAAACAATGACACGAAAAGAACCACAATAGAAACAAGAGCAATCTAAGGAGAAAAATACTTCAAACCCTAAGAAAGAAGATGATCCCCAGTGGATTCGCCAATTCTATTATGAGGAAAATCTCTCTATGCCTAGGGAGAACCACAAATGACATGTATGACTGCAGAAATCAACTCAATTCCAACATATTCTATATAAACTAATGTGCAAAGGAGGCAAGAGAGAGGCCTACCTCATTCAAACATTTGATGATGTCCATTGTTGAGCACTTCGACCCAAAGCTTTATACCTGCAACAAGTTCTCAACAAACAAGTAGAGCAACCATATAGTGATAATATAATATGTTAGCACATTAGATAGCATAATCCATTAATACACAAAACAAACATGCCCATGGATCATAACACATATATTTGCAAGATATCAATTGGACGGGAAATGAGTGTTTCTATTAATAAATGATCAACAAAAGTGAAAACATTACAGACTTCCGTGTCAGCATGGTTCGAAACTAAGAAACTGAGTTCCTTCCAACTGGGCCTCCACCACTTCAATCCTCTACCAAAGGCAAGATCATATAAGGGAGACAAATAGGTTCTCCATCAATAAGGGAAGAGCTTGGGTGCTGAACACTGAGTTCAGTCTTAAAGGACAAAGGGATGCAGACTCAATATTGAAGTAATAATTTTTCCAGAGTAACTTTACCCTCAAAGTTGAATTCTCTCTCTTTTTTCATAGCTCAGAATTGGCTTCTTTATAGCCTCCAAAATTCAACTGATGGGATGATTCAGAATGTTTGTAGAATGCGGAAGGCCAAGGATCAGAGATCTTCTATTGTGACATGGAAACCCGACATTTAATTTTGATTTTTTGGCACAAATCCCGATGTATGCAGGCTATAGTGGCACCAGGGATGATTTTAAGGATGAAAAATTATTTTAAAATGCAGAAACCTTGGCGAATCTTACTAACCCTTCATATGCCAACTATAAATGTTTGGCAATATTTTTGTAAAAATATTCAAATTTCTAAGGATTTTATATAGTTTGTATAAAAGTTTGGCAATTTTTAAGGTAAAATAATTTTATCCTATAGAATTTGGGCGAATCATTTTTAGAATGGCAAATCGTTTTTTGGGAAAAACCATGGAAAATTATCCCATGAACGAAATTTAGCCCCTAAAATCATCCTTGAGTGGCACAACCTGCATATACGCTTGTTGTATAGCTTTCAAGGTGCTTACAAGTGGAAAAACATTTATTTTTGTCTCTGGATTCATCAATCAGGGAAAGTAAGTCTACATAGGGAAATGGAGTAAGGCCCTCTCTACAAAATTGCATAGGGTGAGGCAAATCTTGCTTTAACATCGACTATCAGGAAAAACCTTCATTTCTTCATTAACGCTTACTTTTTTAGCCTTTTTCTGATACGATCGATCATCGGCAATATCCTTGTGTGACTCTTGTCGTGGAAGAAAACTTCATTTTTCCAACTCCAAAGAGGATCGGCGGTCGGCGACTACAGTTTTCTCGAGTGTTTTTCTTTCATTTTTAATTCCTCCCGATGCCGAATCTATGAGCGTGTCAGGGGAAAGTTTTAGCTGTCGATTATTTTAATTAAAAGTTATTCTTTTAAGTTGTGGGTTTTCGCAGATTCAATAGACCAAATAAAGACTTCAGAATATTCAAAAGGTAGGAAAATGCACATTTTTCCATAATGAAGACGAATCAGACAATGCAAAAAGATCAAGTGGTACCCAAAAAATAAAATTTGACATAGTCTTGTTAGGGTGTGTTGAGTGCTCAACATAGTCCTAAAACTCCTGCTCCAAGCTCCACAATCTGCTTCCTACATACATAAGACAAGAAAAACCTTTTTATCTCTCTACTTGGGATTATAATCCTAGATATAATTTGATTCTAATAAGATCTACAATAGCATGAATCAGATCTAAACATTTTTTCATCAACTACAAACATTTATAAGGGAGAAAACAAAAGGATCTATTAATAATCACAAGAAAATTACGTCAAGACATACCTTAAATGTTGATGCATTCTCCCTTGACCTCCTTGCTCCTTGATCCTCCTTTAGCTCCTTGGTCAAGGTAGGCTTCATTGAATTTTGGATGTGGTAGATGGAACATGTACCTCTACAATTGAATAGCATAAACTTACTCTAAAATCTTCCTCCTTTTGCTCCAAGTTTGCCTTTGTTATATAGCTATTTGGAAGAGGCTTGGGAGAGCTTCTAGATATTCTAGAGACCACTAGAGACTCAAATGATGTGATTTCCTAAGCCCTTTCCATGAATACACAACTCATCCCTCATCTATCACCTCATAACTCCTTGAATATAGAAGTTTCAAGGGTCATCACTTATTGAACATTGCTCAGGAGCAATGATCATCTCTTGTTGATCCCTATGTGTCTAGTGATGATCTCCAAACTCCAAAATGGGATAAAGCTTAGGATTTATTTATTTATTTTGGATTCTATCCTCTTCATGGATTCCCTTCTCGCATGTAGGGTGAAAATTAAGGCTATGATAGGTATACACATAGTGAAAACTTAGAAGCAACTAGTCTTGATTCTTAAAATCAATCTTTAAAAAGCTTATGATTGTGCTCTTGGCTATATCTTATACTTTTACTTCTTCATGTTTATTTTGACCTATCTATGGTAAAATGCATTATGTGTTGCGTGACTGTCATTTTTTTCATTTTTCTCATTAATTGTTTAAGTTCATCCTTATTTCAAGTTGGTCGTGATATACACCAATGATTCCCGCTCTCACCCTATCTATACCTCTTAATGGTTGATGGGATTAGTTGGGAAATATTGGAAATGAAACGAGTAAAAAAATTACATGGGTTACTTGTTGATGTTTTGTAGCTTTGGGTAGGTATTCTCACATTGACCTTGTTGTCGAGAATGTGAGAATATTCGTTGACACCCACATTGCATTTTTCGTTTTGGTGAAAACCCTTTTGGATTGTAGTTGGGGCTTGGAATTGGTGTTGGGGACTTGTGTTAATGGGGCTTCACACCCACATGTGTGAATAAACAATTCTAATTTAATGTTGAGTTTAGAAGGGTTTCCCAAACTCACTCATCAGACTCCTATAAAAGAAGAGGCAATGTGGTGACATCCCAATGTGACATTGTGACATTATGGAGTTAACATAAGTGAGTGAGAATTTTTGCTAAGAAAATTGGGGTGAAAATTTCAGCAAGAAATTTTCACTTTGGCAAATTTGGCTTAGGGTTTTGTGGTATTTTTGTTTTTTTGATTTTTTTCCAAAGAGGAGGCCACACGTGTGAGAGGAGAAAGAAAGATAGCCGCACATGTGAGGGAGATAACAGGACACACGTGTGAGGGAGATAAAAGGTCACACGTGTGACAAAAAAAGATAGGAACAGGTCACACATGTTGTATAGTCAGGCCACACGTGTGAGGGAAGGAAACAAGCCACACATGCACATGCAATTTTTCTGGGAAGGTGACAAGTTTGCATGTCTTGTTGTAACTTGAGATGGTTTCCTACTGTTTAGAAACCATGCCAAGACATCTTTGAACTAACTTTAGATCCAGGCTGGCCCTTGGATTAGAGAGGGATCTCTCATATGATTTAAGAACACTAGCTTTCTATTGTCACTAAGCAGCAGTTCTAACAGTTAAGCTCAGGTGCCAGATTTAAAGGTAAAGGATTGGGTAGACAGGGTTAATAAAAGATCGGGCAGAAAACTGGATTTAGAATAGGTAATCTTTGAGATCAAAGACCTGGTCCATTGAGCATGGAATCTCATCGACTTGAATGCAAAATCTAAGTATAATAAGTGGAAGAAAATAAGAAAACACTTAAGTCTCAAATCTATTAGAGAACAATGCAAACTTATTAAATCTGAAACAAAGAAGATGGACATTTAAATCTGAACAATTTTAAACATGAAAGATAGAGAAAATATGGGCATCTCTAAAAAGGAATCGACACAAATATTTGTGAATACAATCTATAAACAATGTTTGAATATATAACTTGATGCCGAAAAAAGTTGTTCGCAAAGACATCAACACCATTGGAATATTTTTTCCATTAAAGAAATAAATTCGTTGCCGTAAAACAAATTGAATTAGAAACATGACAGGTTTGAAAATATAATAAATAAAATACGTTAAAAAGTTACAAGACAGGGCTCAACAATGAAACAACATGAATCCATGGGATTTCTCGAATTCAGAAATTAAAAAATAAAAAAATTCTCATAGTTCTTACAATTGAAGAACACAATCTTGCCGCTAGAATTCTATTCTAAATCTCCTTTTCTTCCAAAAGGAATATTCCCTACCAAATCTCTCCTTAAAATATTATGCTGTTAATTTTTTATACACTTTTGAATGCTGAAACAGTGCCTTCACTCTTAGAATTGGTTGCTCAATTGCTGCCTCAAAATATGTCTTTAAATCTGGAACCAATTTTTTAAATAGAACTAAGATAAAATAGTTCTCCAGATTTTAACACCTCAAATCCATTTGTTGTCATATTTGACCAATAAAGAAGGAATTAAGTATATCATATTTGACCAATAAAAACAAACATATTTCACCAATAAAGAAGGAATTAAGTATATCATATAATCATGGTCAATCATCCTCATAGTAAATCATGCTCCAACTTGTCACTTGGGAACCTCGCTCAGTTTCTTCACATTCGAACTTATATTGACCATTTAATATAGTCTTAAATAGGTATGAGGGGAGTTGTAAGTATGTAAAGGCTAATCCAGAATACGTTCTGTTTTGAAGCTATTCACATAATTGAATAAAAACCTGAATAGACCAAAATTATGTAGGGTAAGTTTCGGCATGGAAACTTGGTCAATCCTTTCTTGCAACCAGCTTTGCAGCATCATTTGGTTCATAGTTTGCAACAAGAGAAACTCCTTCAAACATATTCAAAATGTTTGTGTTTGCCATCAATGCATATCTAAGCTTTAGAACATTGATGAAATATATTGTCCAGTTCCCCACTATATCACATAATAAATTGAACGCGATCCCAGATACTATACGCAGCCACGAGAAAGAGAAAAAAAAAGTCGAAAGTAATTAGACTCAATCGATGTTTCCAAAGGGTATCGTGAAGGTGCCAAGAACATTGCGAGTTTGACCAGTAGGAATACCAACATGACAATAAAGCTTCCATACACCACAATAGTAGGAATACTTTTCATGCATTTTTGTGTATCGCATCATCAATGAGATTTTGGAATGGATTGTAATTTGGATCAGCAAGATCTATGAGAAAGTATGAAGTACTTCTCAAAGAAGGCTGACAAAGATACTTATTTTGGTAATATTCTTTCGGATAAATCAACAAAACCGTTTATAAATCAACATTTCAGATGATGGACCACATTTGCTTGGTCTGAAACATCTACTTATAAACAGTTGCGATGAATTCGAAAAAATATCACCAAAATGACATTGATTGCAAAGGTCTTAGAACTGAAATAAAAATACTTATTTTAACATATACCCAATTCATTAAAGGTGATTTCTAGAAAAAGAAAACCCACCCTATGAGATAACATTGTTCCAAGCATGCTAATGGTGAAAACATCCAGCTATCGACCACATAATAAAGGGAAAAATCCAATCTCCACTAGCAAAGGAAAAGAAAACTTCACCATGGTGAAAAAGTATTTTACTCTTAACAGTAACGATCTTGAAAGGGAAGGAGCAACCTCTACGTCCATAGAAGCTATACCATAGATTCTACCCATGGTCAATGGTTCACCTTTGTTGTAGCGTATGAAGGCTATTAAGCCAAGATAAGATAAAACAAAAAGAAGAATAACCATGTAACCAATTGAAAAAGTTGCAGCATCGAAAATCCACAGAGAAGCAAGAGAGGGTTATGTCAATACATTCACAGAACCCCGAATTTTAGTAACATTTGAACTTTCATTAAAGTGAGGCATACTAGTGCTCATATTCCCTCGAAGTTGTTGGGTTGTTATATTCTTTGCAGTAAGAGTCAAAGGTCGAGGTGGATCAATCGTGAAAAGTTGAAGTCGAAGAAATTGACAGCAAGTCGAAGGTCAAGGTGGATCGAACAGGTAAAGTCGAAGTCGAAGAAATCAACAAGTCGAAGAGGTAAACTGAAAAAAGGATGATAGGCAAGTGCATGGAAGCCGAATGAAGACCAAATGGAGGTGGACTATAAATTGACTGGTAAACCGACTTAGAGTCGACTGTAACAGAATCCCGAGATTCGTGGGATTTGTAGCCAATGATCTGTGAGGATTTGTAACCATTTTGGGGAACTTTTATTTAGGGTTTTACCTACTATAAAGCTTACAAATAAGGCATGTTCTAATGTTGTAAAAGCTAATAGTTAGACAAATCATTTTAGAGGTTGTTGGTCATGTAGATGTAAGCCGAATTGGCTACAGGGTTGTTCTTGTGTAAAGAAATAAGGTATGATGTCGATTGTGTCTTAGGTGTAGACCAAGGTTAGGAGTGTAACTTTTTATTCTGAAGGAATAATACAACAAGAGAGAAAAATGATCAAGGAATATTGGTTTTCCCGTTTGGGTTTCCAAGGTTAAATCTCTGTGTACTTTGTGTTTTCTTTGTCATTTACTTTCTTGGTTAAATATTTCTTCCTCTCTTCTGCTAGGTTTAGTGTGGAAGTGTTCCACATTTCATTACACCTGGTATCAGAGCTTGGTTTAACAACCTTGGATCTAACATAAACCCTAAGTATAGTAAGAGTCGTAAGTCATAAATCTTTAGAGATTGTGCTTAAAGAATGGCCAGTAGCTTGAGAATAGAGATCAAAAAATTCAATGGCCATAATTTTGAGCGTAGGAAGCTTAAAATTGAAGATCTCCTTGTAGATCGAGAACAATGGGCAGTTGTTTGTCTAGGTACCATCCCANATTGTGCTTAAAGAATGGCCAGTAGCTTGAGAATAGAGATCAAAAAATTCAATGGCCATAATTTTGAGCGTAGGAAGCTTAAAATTGAAGATCTCCTTGTAGATCGAGAACAATGGGCAGTTGTTTGTCTAGGTACCATCCCAACAGGTATGCTGAGGGAATAATGGGAGAAACTTGAGAGAAGGGAAAGGAGTACGATTCCAATTTTTCTTGTAGATTCGAAACTGCTGAATGTCTCAGGTGAAGATTCGGTCAAGAAACTGTGGGACGGGTTGGGGAGCTTGTACGAGTCAAAATCCCTAGTAAATAATTTGTTCCTTAGGAAGAATCTGTATATTTTGAGGACGAGTGAGGGTATTTTTTTGACTGAGCATTTAAACACATTTAATACCATTATAAGCCAGTTATCTTATGTGGATATTAAAATCACCGAGGAGGTGAAATGTGTTAGCCTATTATGTTCTTTGTCAGACTCCTAGGATAGCTTAGTCATGGATATAGGGAGTAATTCAAACACATTAGTGCTAGATGATGTGGCTACATCTCTACTATCAGAAGAAATGAGAAGGAATAACATGGAAGGATCAACCAAAGATGCATTAGTGGTGAGAAGTTGATTGATTAACAGAGATAAAGGAAAATTCTCTGGTAGAAAGTCTAAGTCGAAGGGTATATCTAAATGCCCTGTTCAGTGAATAATAAGAATATGTTGGAAATGTGGTAAAGTTGGGAATTACAAAAGGGATTGAAAGTCGAAGGAAACATAAGCCAATACAGGATCCAATTAGAAGTAGTCGATTGAGAGAAAGATGACTCTAGATAAGGGAGGTGATGTGTACCAGGCATCGACTAGTACACAGTCGAATCAAGATGCTTGGTTGATCATAGTTTACAACGCAATTAAACCCTAATAATAAATCAATGCAACATTCCCATAGATTCAATAGATTCAAGCACTAAGAATACTAACATAGATCAGATCTAGTATTCATTCACATTATTCAACACTAAGCTACCATATTAGATTCATTCATCATCTAACAACGCACTAAGCATTTAATCATATAAACAAGTGAGAAACCATAAAGAACAAAGCATTCACAACACATGATATACGTGGTTCACCCTCCCCTTGGGGAAATGTACACAAACTCTTTGTCTCCTTTATTAGCTTCTTTCAATCTTCTTACATGCACAAAGCCTCAAAACCCATTCCGCAGAGGATAGGGGATCTGCGCACCTCACTAGATCCTCCTTCCCTGGGTTACAACACAAAATCTCTTCAGAGTCTCTTACAATTACTTGCACTTAGCTCTGCAAGTTTCACACAGTATGCACGAAGCATTTACAATCATTACCTGCACTTAATACAACTTACCACTCTTCGATCACATGGATCGAACTACTTCCTACATCACCTAACTTTCTATTTATACATTACAAAATCGGTCCTAAACATGGGTAAAACCCATGGGCCGACGTTCCCATACCCGTTACATAAGCCCAAAACCCAAAAATCCCTAAAAGGGGTCCTAGATCCAACGATCTCTTCTTCGTCTTGCGCTCGGCCTTCGATAGCCTGTCGAAGTCCCAAAAAAAAGGTCAAACATAACCAAGAATCCTCAAAACTTGGTCAAGGGCCAACAGGCCCCCAACACTCACTTGTGACTCATCCTGAGTCACTCTGATCTAGGTAGCTCTTCTTCAAAAGCCTTGAGATTGGCTCGAGCGAGTTTGACTTGTTGTTGTTCCATGACCTCCTTCTCAGCGAACTCTTGGATAACAAATTCATTGACAGGTCCCTCTAAGTATTGTTCATCTGCAGTGACGAATTGATCCAGTTCTTCTCCTTGGCCTTCGATCTCTGTGAATAGTTGGCAAGCCTCATCCTGTATAGGTTGGAGCCTTTGAGTCACTTCCATGACTTTCTCTGAATGGTGTGGACCTGTTGTTGGGCAGTGCGCTTCTCTTGGGATTGCTTCATCCTTTCAACAACTGATAGAGGCTTCAATTGCTCTTGTATTGTTTCTTCTTGTTGCTTCGCCTCATGGAGCTGTGAATCCAGTGCCTTTAGTTCTAGATTCTCAGTGAGTCACTCATAGGTCTAGGCACTACAATTACTTATTTATTTACATTCCATGGAAAGGGCCCTTATTCTCTCAATTGTGCTTCGAGTAGTTTCTTTTCTTTCATCTCTCACATCCTGCGGAGTGTCGGGCACTGTTCGTAGATCTAAGTCTGCTATTCTTTGATGTAGATGTTGGATAGCTTCCGCAAGCTATTCTACTTGATTCTCAACTCAGACTTTTGCCTTTGTCTCTAAGCCTATCACAGAGCGAAGCGCTCTTTTGATTGCTTCATTCACTTCGAGTTTCTCTGCGAGAAACTATTCTTTTTCTTGCTACATCTGTGCTTTCTCCTCTTCACACTTTGTCTGGAGGGAAACCTTCTCCTGCTCTACAACTTGACATTGTTCTACAAGTACTTCTTGCACTTGCTTCAAGGCATGGGTGGCTTGTTTTGTTTCTTCTTGTGCACAACAAAGGCCAGCTTTGGTCGCATCAACTAGTTTGAAAAGTTGGTCTGGCTCGTCTCCCAACTCTGGTTCTTTCGATGGTAGGGGCATAGTGGACACTGCACGACTGGACTGAAGGGCCTGTTGTACCCCTCAGAGTTCAACCTCGATTCTGTTGAACATCTTCTCCTGCTTGGCTTCATGTTTCTCTAAGATTTCCTGTGAGGGGTCGTTTACAACTGTGATGATGAAGTCAAAGTCATCGATAGTGAGCACAGTCTACTTCGCAGACTGTGCTCACTATCGATGACTTTGACTTCATCATCATAGTTGTAAATGATGCCTCGCAGGAAATCTGGCCTGCAAAGCAGATGAAGTCTCACCCAAGGTATAGGCAAGGGTGGTTGCAGGACTCCAGTGTCTACAACCTTAGCTGGGACACAGATCTATGATTGTAAAACCTTAACAGAGCACTTAGCAGTTATAGTTCATCAATATCCAGTCTTAGTTTACAACGTAGTTAAACCCTAATAATAAATCAGTGCAACATTTCCATAGATTCAATAGAGTCAAGCACTAAGCATACTAACCAAGATCAGATCTAGTATTCATTCACATTATTCAGCACTAAGATACCATATTAGATTCATTCATCATCTAACAACGCACTAAGAATTTAATCATATAAACAAGAGAGCAACCATAAAGCATAAATCATTCAAAACACATGATATACGTGGTTCACCCCCACCCTGGGGCTACATCCACCAACTCTTCATCTCCTTTGTTATCTTATTTCAATCTTCTTGCATGCACAAAGCCTCAAAATCCATTCTGCAAAGGAAAGGGGATCTACGCACCTCGATAGATCCTCCTTCCCTGGGTTACAACACAAAGTCTCTTCACAGTCTCTTACAATTACTTGCACTTAGCTCTGCAAGTTTCACACAGTATGCATGAAGCATTTACAATCATTACCTGCACTTAGCACAACTTACCACTCTTCGATCACATAGATCGAACTAATTCCTACATCGCCTAGCTTTCTATTTATACATTACAAAATCGGGCCTAAACATAGGTAAAACCCATTGGATGACATTCCCATACCTGTTACATAAGCAAAAAACCCAAAAATCCCTAAAAAGGGGCCGAGATCCCGCGATCTTTGCTTCATCTTGTGCTCTGCCTTCGATAGTCTGTCGAAGTCCCAAAAATAGGTCAAACATGACCAAGAATCCTCAAAACTTGGTCAAGGACCAACATATGTGTTTGGACCTATTTTAGTTCCTTCACTTCATGGATTCCTATATTATGTCTCCTTCGTAGATGATTTTTCCAAGAATACATGGACATATTTCTTGAGTAAGAAATAAAAGGTTTTTGATAAATTCAAAGAGTTTAAATATCTTGTAGAAAACTAGATAGATAATAATATTCATGTGTTGAGAACTGACAATGGTGTTGAATTCTGTGGAAAGGAAATTGATCAATTCTACAAGAAGTGTGGCATAACACGCCAAAATACCACACCATATACTACACAACAAAATGGAGTTGCTGAGAGAATGAATAGAACATTGATGGACAAGGAAATGAGCATGCTCACTGGGGCTAGGCAAGCACAAGAATTATGGGAAGAGGCATTCGACATTATAAAATACCTAATGAATATGTCTCCTTCTTCGGTGCTAGTCGACATGACTCCAGATGAGGTATGGTTTGGTAAGAAGCCTTCAGTTTCACATCTCAAAATATTTGATTGTGATGCATTTTTGCACGTTCCCAAGGAAAAGAGGAGCAAGCTCGACAAGAATGCGGTCAAGTGTATTTTCATTGGATACAAAGAAGGAATGAAATGATATAATCTTTGGGATCTTGCATCAAGGAAAATAGTGTATAGTCGAGATGTGATCTTCAAAGAAGTCAGAAGGAAGTATGAGTCTAAAGTGATGGTTCAAACATAGAACAATCCATAGAAGGCGTGGTTTGAACTGAGGAATGAAGAAGTTGATTCAGATGAGTCGATTGAATCAAATGAACAGGTGGAACAACCGAAACCGATTTTAATGAGGTCATAGTGATTAATAAAACCATTCGAAAAGTATATTCCACCTGAATTTCATTATGCATTTGTGTTAACTGCAATTGATAAAGAGCCCAAGTCAGTCAAGGAGGTAGTCGACTCAGTAGAGGGAAAACTCTGGAAGGACACCATGGTCGAAGAGATGGAATCCTTACATAAGAATGAGACATGGTATTTAGTTGAACTACCTAGTTGAAGAAATATCATTGTTATAAATTGGGTATTCAAGAAGAAAATGAATACTAAAGGTCAAGTTGAGAAATTCAAGCGAAAGGATATTCCCAAGTTGAAGGAGTCTACTTCGGTGAGATTTTTTCCCCTGTTGAAAAATAACTTCTATTAGAGTACTAATGTCTTTTGCTGCAACATTTGACCTAGAAATAGAACAAATGGATGTAAATACAATGCTCCTACATGGGGACCTGGAAGAATAAATATACATGAAACATCCTAAAGGATTTGTAGTAAGGGGAAAGAAATATTTGGTGTGCAAATTGAAAAGATCCATTTATGGTCTAAAACAATCACCAAGGATGTGGTACCAAAAGTTCAAAACATAAATCCTTATTTTGGGATTTGTGAGAAGCAAAGTTGATCACTGCATATATTCCAAAGAAGAAGGTGGGTTTTTCGTATATGTAGCATTGTATATCAACGACATGTTGTTGATTGGAAGCGACATGAACATAATAAATGAGGTGAAGAAGAAGTTATCCTCCAAGTTCAACATGAACGATTGTGGTGTAGTGAAATTCATCCCGGGAATGGAGATCAAGAGAGATTGAGAAGCTATAAATATCTAGTTGAACCAGAAGAAGTGTATTGAAACAATCTTGAAACATTTCAACATGCGGGATTGAAAACCTGTGAAGGTGTCAATTCTTGTGGGAGAAAGGATAATTGTTGAACAATGCCGAAGAATGCAGGAGAAAATAGAGGACATGGCATGTGTTCCGTATGCAAGTGTTGTTGGTAGTCTAATGCATGTGATGGTATACACTCAACCAAACATTTCCCATGCAGTGGGAGTGTTGAGTAGATACATGTCGATACATGGAAAGGAGCACTGGACAACTGTCAAGAGAGTATTCAGGTATTTGTATGGAAAAAAATACTATGCTATATGCTACCAAGGAAAAACTAGAAGTGACAGTGAATTAGATGTACACGGCTTTGTCCACACCGACTGGGCTGGATATCTGGATCATCGAAGGTCAACCAATAGATATGTGTTCAATATGTTTGGTTGTAACATCCCCAACATCCAACTAGGCTATGCCACATAATTTGTTTTGAACTGTATACAAATTAAAACATATACACACAAAAACTCTTACAGAACTTTATATATATAAAACTTAAAATAGACAAATATATTCTACAAATGCACAGATTCATACAGAATAATAATAAAAAAATACACATGCAACACACACAGGAATAACCCATAAAAATAAACACATACATAATAATGTAGCATGTAACTTAACAAAAAATGGGCACTTATCTTGGTAAAAATATCACCAACTTCGTGAAGAACTTCCACAAACCTCCCATCCTTAGACCACGTTGCTCATCACTCTCAGTAGTGGGTCACCCCCGAGATGAGACTAAGCTCCACTTAGGTAAATGGATTCCTAACTAGGATGATGTATCTTAGACAATAGGAAAGATTCTGTCATAGGTACGAACTTAAACTAACAACCTACAATCCCTCATTCCTCACATGCCTATCCCACCCTAGGGAGTGTGCCCCTTATCTGATCAACAATCCTTTGGTTGCATCCCCTCCTTTCCGAGGCTTCAACAACATGCTGAACAATAAGTCTTAGAGCCATGTAGCTACAGTTTGGCACCTTCGAGAAATCAATTCCCAACTCTTAACACATATTATTGATAAACGGGTGTTTTCCATTAGAAAATGGCACCTTGGTCAAAAAGTGACAGCTGTCACCGCACAAAGCAAGCCAAGAAAATTACAATGGCGATTTTCCCCTACATAGGTTCAATGTGGCGCTACCTCTAAACACAGTTGGAAGGATTCCAAAGTTAGCGGGCAGATAAGATTTTTGCAGGGGGGCACTAAAAGTGGTCGGCGCGCCCAGATATCACCTCCCCTCCAGATCGACGGTCGTTGATCATATCGAGGCCGCAACATACACTAAAGTTAAAATCTGAAGGGCGAGACGATATCGAAACCGTGGTTTTGCGGAGAGGCGACATGTCGGTTGGTGGTGCATATCGGGCCCAAAAGTGGTGAAGGTCCACACCATGTTTAGCGGCCCTGGTATGAACATTTGCGTATAACGCCCTATCCTGGGTCGACAAGTGGCCAACCAACAACTGTCTCATTGCACTCCAATCCTAAGGAGGGGTCAACCAATGATCGAAGGTTGACTTCCACAACCGCAGTGCCCAATACAATTGCGAGAGGTGGTATTCTATGGATTGTTCGCCTCGTTGTGCTCTAAACCCGATGAAGATTCAATGAGGCAGGGGTTGGTAGCTGAAACCTCAACTCAACTCATAAATGGAAGGCTCGATAGTTATGTCCAAGGAGGCCAGACTGTCATCAAGGTACAGTGATGGTCAGTTTTCTGCAGGTCCTTACTGAACCTAGTTTACATCTGATAGAGGGAAACACATCCAGTTTGACAGAGGACTATTCAGATGCAATGCTTTGAATGGAATTGCTAGATCACACTCCTAGTAGTTGTGAACTGATCCAGGTATAAATAGATCAATTTTATATTTTGTTAAGGGTCGATGGTTGAGCTAGGCTCCTGCATTGTAAACTTTTGATGAAGTTTCTAGTTCTCTGTTATGTATTGTGATTTGATACTTCTTGTTTAATTAAAGTCAACTTCTTTTCATCTTACTTTCCTCTAATACTGAAGTGTCCATGATTGAAGGATTCATATGGATTGTTTTTTATTATATTGTAATGTATGTTCGATTGCAGTGTTGTCATTAACGTTCTTCAATTTCCTGAAGTTTTGAATCCAAGAGGATCTTGTATTTGAACCTTTTCCTCCTTACGTTGTTGGAAGACCTGATGTCCATAGCATACCTTTATATTTTCTCCTTAAGTTCTTCCTCCTACTCACCCTTACTACAACTTACTGAAGGAAGTTGAATCGACACCTCACCAATGTTGGTCACTATAATTTCTTATTAATTAAACAATCAAGTGTTACATGAATTGTCAACCCAGAGAAGTCTGTTTATTTCAAAGGCAATCACACACTATATATGCTCAATATCAAAAGCAATCTAGAATTGTAGTAAAAGTACACTAATCACACCTTGCTTGAATAGACTTAAGTTCTACTTTGAATTATAATAAAAGCAATCTATCTATTGTAGAGTTTTAAGATTCAAAAGGAAATAACTATCATAAGAATATTGGATTACATTAAAGAGTAGCAACCAAGGAAAAATGAACTTTTCAACACACTGTAAAGATGATTAACTATTATGGAACAGAGAACAAGACCCTATTCCCCAAAGAAAGAATCTTCAACACCTATTTCTGTCTATCACACTTTCATGAACTCATCAAACAAAATCACCAATCAAAATGATTAACAATTACCGAAGACTAACTACTCTATAATAGAGAACAAGACCCTATTCCCCAAAGCAGGAATCTTCAGCACCTGTCTCTGATTATCACACCTTCATAAACTCATTCTACAAACAGAATTACCAATCAAAATGATTAACAATTACTGAAGACTAACTACTCTATAACAGAGAACATGACCCTATTCCTCAAGAAGGAATCTTCAACACCTGTCTCTGATTATCACACCTTCATAAACTCATTCTGCAAACAGAATTACCAATCAAAATGATTAACAATTACCTAGGAATGAATTGTATGAAAACAATGTAACAATCAATGAAAACAGAGTTTCAGAAAAACAGAGTTCCAACAAAACATAGTTTTAACAAGGTACAAATAAAAACAACACTAACGCACTACAGAACTAATGGGTGAATCTTGTGAAGAAGGTGGGCCCTTTCCTTCTCACAAGATTCCCCAGAAATGAAAGAAACTAAAAAGAAATGCTTAGAATGATTTTTTATTCATCTGTCAAATGTGTCAAGTTACAATATCCAGCGTGAACATGCTCCTTCTCTGTGATTCGTTTTCAGCTAAGCCTTTCGTAATCCCCCCTTAATGTTGATTTCTCCACTATTTAAAGAGGACAATCCTCTTAATACAATTGATCATAAAATTACATGTGTACATACAAATCCTATTCTTAGTCTGATCTAATCTTATATGCTAGAATATGATATTCTTATCTCCCATAGCAAAATGTTGTTACAGTAGTTGGAATGGTGCTGGTTTGGGGTCCAGCTGTTGCGACCGGTGTAACAACTTCTTTATTTATCTTTTCTTGTTACTGTTGTTTGTACTGTTTCAACATCGGGGTCTCAAGAAGCAACGATGGTTGGTGCTGGCTTAAGGTACAGCTGTTGCGGCCAGTGTAACAACTCCTTCTTATTACTGTTGTGTGAAATGTTATTTCAGCATCGCAAATCACAGACTGTTTCAACATCGGGATTTGCGTGTTGTTTGACTGTTTCAGCAACGGGTCTTTAAGCAACAACGGTGTATAATCTGCAATTCAAACTGTTTTAGCAACTATATATTTATGATGTCTAAGTATGAGAGTAATGTAAAATTACATGTAAAACAAATTAAAGATATAGTAAAGAAAAGAAACGTTATATACCTTTGGGAAAATAGGTTAAGGTGATAATGTAGGCTTAAATGTGAGTGGGAAAAGGATGTAATGATAGCAAAAAGTATGAACAAAAAGGTACATTATAGGGTCCTAACATACCCCCCAACTAAAAGGGTTGCATGTCCTCAGGCAACTTCAATCTGAATCAGAATACGGATACCGACTCTGGGCGTGCAAATTACTTAAGCAGTAGCTATGGAAAGTGTTGTTTGTTGGAGCTCTGAATCCTTGAACACATTGTAGCCTTTGCCAAGGTGTGGTTTCAACCTTCTTGTGCAACTTATGATGAACTTGATACTTCTCTGCTGGCATCCATAGAATGGGAAAATGGAACTGATAACCTATCCAATTTTTAGCACATTGTTGGACACATTTGATATAACTAGGTACCCGGGAGATTGTTGTCTCAAGATTGGTAGGACTAAAGGGATTTTTCTCCTGCATTTTCTCAGAAGATTGTTGCCAAAACGTGTTATTCACTTCTAGGGCAGCAATCTCTATGAATTTAATAAACTGTTGGCAATCCTGAAGTACTGTTGCCTGTAGTTGCCTTATGTATTGAGTCATCCCTGGTTTCTTCAAAAATTTGTAATATTCTGCAACAAAGGTGGCAACGTTCTGTGGTTCTGGATGAATCCAGAGGAGACAGTTATCTTCATTATGCTTGGCAGCTAGAAAATCATTCTGCCACATAATCTGGTTGGTAAGGAAGGAGACTAGTGCCCGAATCTGAATATCACCAACAAGAGAGTTGAGATTAAGCTGTCTGTTCTCAGGAATAGCTTCGTTATGAAGATATGCCTCACATAATAGATGTTGATCAGTAGTAGAGGCTTCTGCAAAGGTTTTAACAAAATCTTCTGGTTTTAGCACTGCATAGGGTCTTCCTTCTTTGATTGATTTGATCTGAAAAAATGTTAGTCATTCTATAAGGAAAAGAGAGTAGTTTGAGGAAGGTTTCCTTGCAGCCAACAATTTTTGTACCAAATCAAACATCAGGAGCAATTTGCCTTTTAACTCTTCAATCTGCTTCTTGTGGGCATGAGATTCTTGGCATGTTTGCTCCAAAACTTCCCAGTTTGAATAGAGGTGGTTCAGCCAAAGTAGTATGTGCTCCTGCAGACTTTTGTCCTGTATAATAGCAGACTCCTTCTTCCATTTGTCCATTATTGCCTGCTCATTCCATGGTTGAGTTTGTGTTCCAGCATCGCAAGTGGTAGGCTGAGGTAGGGTATGAGTGGCTTGTTCCACAAGAGTAGAGGTACTGGTTTTGCTAGGAGGGGCAACTAGGTAGTGTTTGTGTTTCAACATCGTCAGTGGTAGGCCGCAGTAGAGTCTGAGTGGACTGTTCCACAAGAGTAGGGGTAGATTCATCAATAGGCAGTGTTTGTACAACTTTACTAATAAAAATAGGGGCTTCAGATGTGGCAGTTGTTGTAGGCCAGGGTTCATCTTTTTGAATTTTGGAAGGTCCTACTGGTTCTTGTGTAACAGTAGGGTGTTCTTCTTCTTTAACTGTAAAAGTAGTAGGTGGAGGGGGAGCTCCATGCATTGGAATTTGAACCACTTTGTAGCCTGCTTGATAATAAATATCCCCACATTGGTTGCACATATACTCTCTACACTGATCATCTTTTGTGTTTTTCTCTGCCATGGTCACTACGCGATCTAAGGTATACAAATTAAGTTCCCTATCATAAGCTTCCTTTTCCATTACTAACTCTTGTTTGTAAGCTTCCAGTTCTAATCTTAGAAACTCATTCTCTTGTAAGAGAAAAACCATTGTTGGCTCTGGTTGTTGATCTGTCATCAGTGTATCAAGAGGGGTGACTGGTTTTTGTGTAGTGGTCATGACCTCGGTAGCTGGTTCTTGTGGAGCAGCTACAAAATCAGGAGCTGAGTCTTGTGTTTCAGCCACTTGATATAAGGCAAATAGTGTTGCCACACCTTGGGCATGTGATTCTTGAATTTCCAGAATAAAGTTAGCAGCTGGTTCTTGTGTTTTAGCTGTAGCTGGTTCTTATGTAACAACTATAGACGGTTCTTGTGTTTCAGCTACTGAATGAGTAGCTGGTTCTTATGTAACAGCTACTGTTGCAACATCCTGGTCGTCTGGTTCTTGTATTTTAGGAATGAAGTCAACAGTTGGTTCTTGTATTTCAGGAATGAAGTCAACAGTTGGTTCTTGTGTTTCAGCTGTAGCTGGTTCTTGTGTAACAACCATAGATGGTTCTTGTGTTTCAGCTACTTGATGTAAAGAAAATGATGTTGCAACATCTTGTGCTTCTGAATCTTGTGTTTCAGTGCCCGGGGGTTGAACAAGTAAAAATTCTGGGGTTTGGGAGGGTAGAGGTGTATGGATTTTTAACAAAATGGGTTGGGGGTTTAGGGAAGTGGCAGTAGTGGCTACTCTTGTTGAAGCCCTCGTTCATTTTTTTGGTAAAAAAGAAGGAAAAGTAGGAATTTGCTTCTTTCTTTTGCGTGTGGGTTTTTCCTCAGTGATGGGGCAGGGAGGGTTATCAGGTTTTTCTTCTTTAGAATCATCGCTAAGGATATGAACAGTAGGGGTAGATGATTCTGGTAAGTTGTGGGGTGAACTTGGTATGGTAGGAGGGTTAATTGAATCAATTGGATCTGTTGGCGGATTGATAGGTATTTACGGAGGGTTAGGAAGGTGTTGTGGTTGTTCTTCATGAGGATTTTTAGGATGTTCAGCAACTTCCTGAGGGTTTATGGGTGGATTGTTTAGGGGAAGGTTTTGTTGGGAAAACCCCTTTTGGATGAGTAGTTGAACGAGACGGTGATGGGTGAGGGAAAGGGTGGGATTTTTAGCCTGTTTGCAATAATGCGACATGTTTCTAAGACATCCAAGCAAATAGTAAGGAATATTGACCAGTCTAGCATGTCGTAAATGAGATAACAAGACAAAATCATACTAGTAGACTACCCGGTATCGGCCTTCGCAGGTGAGATAGTGCTTGACAAACTCTGTAACTTTCAGCCAAGGAGGCGGCAACGAGCTAAGTCGAACACCCTGACCTTTAGGTTCAACTTGTTCTCCTGGCAAGAGAAAATCCTGCTGGGCATTAAGGATAATGTGTTTGTGGCTAAACCAGCGAATTCCAGTGACGGGAAGACCCGAAACCTGTGCTATATCATCCTATGTGACTGGAATCCTAACCCCTTGAACAATATAATGGTCTTGTTGAATATTCTGAGCAAATTGAAGAACCTGTTGTTGATCAAATCCCTAGAGCCTCTGAAAATAACCTAGCCAGCCTGCTTGTTGAAAGATTTGGTAGACTTCTAGATACAATTCTAGCAGGGTTGTCGTGGCGGGTTCGTATCGTATAACATGGCCTCCCATAGTTAACAACTCAGTATAATGCACAACCAGAGAGTTAAGTAACTGCTTCCAAACAGAGTAAGTTTTGCGGATGAAGGTGTGCAAATGGTGGTGAAAAAAAAACCGAAATGATGGGTAAAAAAAAATGACGGTAGTCGGTTCGTGTGAAATGATGGCATAAGATTTTGATATGCCCCCCCCCCCCAACTACGGCTAAAATAGTGACTTTAAGTGAATGATAATAATGAATTGGGATCTTCTCATTAGCCATAGTTCAATTGTATTTACATATAAAGTTTACATACTTCATCTTTACCTTTGATTCATACTTCGAAAAATATAGTGCATGTCCATAATAGATCTGCAGTAACCATGGGAGAGACTTTGGATTTATTAGAGAAATTGTATCAAGGGTTTGTTTAATTATGAGAGAAGGTCGTGAAAGGAAAAAATGTAGTATGAATATAGGAGAAGTGAGAGCGAAAGAGCTGAAGAAGATGTTTTTATTGACAGGGAATGCTGAGAAAGTGGTGTTTCAGCAATAGAAAAGAATGGAAAAATGTTTGCTGAAGAGTGATGTTTTAACAATGGAAAATACTGCTGAAGAAATGGTGTTTTGGAAGCGGGGAAAAAGGGTGAAATATTGTTGAAAAATGGAGTTTCAACAATGGGGAAAAAATGAAATATTGCTGAACAGTGGTGTTTTAGCAATGGGGGAAAAAAATGGGGAAAATGAGGAAAATGTTGTTGAACAGTGGTGTTTCAACAATGGAAAAAAAAGGCGAAATGTTGCTGAACAATGGTGTTTCAGCAATGGGAAAAATGGTAAAAATGAGGAAAATGTTGTTGAACAGTGGTGTTTCAGCAATGGGAAAAAAAGGTGAAATGTTGCTGAACAGTGGTGTTTTAGCAATGGGAAAAATGGAAAAATGAGGAAAATATTGCTGAGGAATGATGTTTGAGCATTGGGAAAATGAGGGAAAAGGGGATGGAAAGGAAAGAAAATAAAGAAGGATGAATGATGGGGATGTTGAATGGGAAGTGAGGGTGAATGGATTGAAGAAAGAGGGAGCAATGCTTCACAAAATGAAGCTTGGATCTGCCTGTAGTAAGATTGTCTTTTCTTGGTAGGCTTGAGAATCTGCAAAAGAATCAATTGTAACATGCCATTCTTGATAGGGCTTATTAGTAAAAGAAATTTAATCTAATACTAAAGAAATTAAATTCAGAAAAACTAATTGCAATGAGGGGCAGGAGGCTCCTCTAAAAAGAGATAATGTGAATCTGCCACACATGTGGCCTTAGAATCTTCTTTGGAAATGGGGTGCTGGTACAGACAGAGCTGATGACCATTCACTAATAATGGTGTTTTAGAGTCATCAATTGTGAGGAGCCTTACTGTTCCATTGGGGAAAACAGTGTCCACTTTGTAAGGTCCTAGCCATCTTGTACGTAGTTTCCCTTGAAATTCTTTAAACCGAGAATCATACAGTAAAGCCCAATTACCTTTTTGGAATTGCTTATGCTTGATGGTTTTATCATGCCATTTTGTTCTTTGTTGTTGAATCATGGTTGTCTGATGAATGACATCTAGTCGTTTTTCGTCCAATTCATTAAGCTACTACAACCTGGCTGTTTGTGCATCAGTCAAATCAAGGTTAACAGCTAAAGCGGTCCTTAAGGTTTTGATTTCAAATTCCATAGGAAAGACAACACTTTTTCCATAAACTAATTCATAGGGGGGAAATCCTGTAGTATTTCTCCAGGTAGTTATGTAAGCCCATAATGCTTCAGGGAGCCTGTGAGACCAATCCTTTCTGTTTTCCTTCACTGTTTTTGTGAGAATGGCTTCTATTACTTTGTTTGTTCTTTCCACCTGTCCATTGGCTTGTGGGTGGTATGGTGTAGTCATTCTATGATGAATATGATATTTTTGAAGGGTGGATTTAAAACCATGATAAGTGAAAGGAGGTCCTCCATCTGTGACTAATTCTCTAGGCACTCCAAATTTGATAAAGATATCTTCAAATAAAAAATCTAGAACTGCTTCTTTAGTAGCTCTATGCAGTGCTTTAGCCTCCACCCATTTGGTCATATAATCTATGCAGACCACTATATAAACTTTTTGATTGGATGGAGGGTTAATGGGTCCTATAAAGTCTAAGGCCCATCTTTCAAATGGTTCGAGTACTACCTGGGGATTTAACGACATTTCATCTCTATGATTAGGTTGACCCATTCTTTGACAACTATCACATGACCGGACATACTTCTTTGCATCTTTAAAAAGTGAGGGCCAATAATAACCCATCCTGACAATTTTATGTGTTGTTATATTGTCAACAAAATGCCCTCCACAAGGGCCATCATGACAAGCTTTTAGTAAATCATAAACCTCATCATCTCTAATGCATCTTCGAATTTCTTGATCAAGTCCTGTGTGGAAAAGACACCCACTTATCCATCTATACCGAACACTTTGTTGAATGATTCTTCTTTTCTCTCGGTGGGATAGGTGTGGTGGTAACTTCCCTGCAACCAAGTAGTTAGTGATGTTTGCATACCATGGTGAGTGAGTAGATACTACAAATAGACATTCATCAGGAAATGAATCATCTATTGGAGTATTATCATCAGGTGTTAACCGAGAAAGGAAATCATCAACTACATTTTCTTTTCCTAGTCTATCTACAATTGTAATATCAAATTCTTGTAATAATAGTAACCATTTGGTGACTCGAGAATTTGTGACAGGTTTGGTCATTAGATATTTGATAGTTGAGTGATCAGTATGGAAAAAAGTAGAATAGTCAGTGATGTAATGTCGAAATTTATTAATAACATAGATAAATGCTAAAAATTCCTTTTTGGTAATTGTATAGTTAAGTTCAGCAGGAGTCATATTCTTGCTAATGAAGTAAATAGCATAAGTGAGATGATTTTCTTGTCCCATGACAACCCCTATTGTAGTATTTGAAGCATCAGAGGATATATGAAAGGGAAGTGTCCAATCAGGTCCTCTTAGAATAGGAGCTGTAGATAACTGATGTTTGAGTGTATCAAATGCTTCCTGACAAAGATTAGTCCACTTGAATTCATCATTTTTCATAAGTAACACAAACAAAGGAGAAGCTATTTTGGATTTTTTTTAAATAAATCTTCTATAGTATCCAACGTGTCCTAAGAAACTTCTCACATCTGTTTGGGTTTTGGGAATAGGAAGGTCTTTAATGACTTGTATCTTGGATGGATCCACCTGAATTCCTTAAGATGAAATAAAATGTCCAAGTACTACTCCTTCACTCATCATCATATCACATTTTTTTGTTCTTAAGGAGAGGTGGGATTGTATACATCGTTTAAGTACTTTCTCAAGGTTTTGTAGTGCTTTCTCAAAGAAGGCTAACAAAGATACTTATTTTGGTAATATTCTTTCAGATAAATCAACAAAACCGTTTATAAATCAACATTTCAGATGATGGACCACATTTGCTTGGTCTGAAACATCTACTTATAAACAATTGCGATGAATCCGAAAGAATATCACCAAAATGACATTGATTGCAAAGGTCTTAGAACTGAAATAAAAATACTTATTTTAACATATACACAATTCATTAAAGGTGATTTCTAGAAAAAGAAAACCCACCCTATAAGATAACATTGTTCCAAGCATGCTAATGGTGAAAACATCCAGCTATCGACCACATAATAAAGGGAAAAATCCAATCTCCACTAGCAAAGGAAAAGAAAACTTCACCATGGTGAAAACGTATTTTACTCTTAATAGTAACGATCTGGAAAGGGAAGGAGCAACCTCTAAGTCCATAGAAGCTATACCATAGATTCTACCCATTGTCAATGGTTCACCTTTGTTGTACTGTATGAAGGCTATTAAGCCAAGATAAGATAAAACAAAAAGAAGAATAACCATGTAACCAATTGAAAAAGTTGCAGCATCAAAAACCCACAGAGAAGCAAGAGAGGGTTATGTCAATACATTCACAGAACCCCGAATTTTAGTAACATTTGAACTGTCATCAAAGTGAGGCATACTAGTGCTCATATTCCCTCGAAGTTGTTGGGTTGTTATATTCTTTGCAGTGAGAGTCAAAGGTCGAGGTGGATCGATTGGGTAAAGTTGAAGTTGAAGAAATTGACAACAAGTTGAAGGTCAAGGTGGATCGAACAGGTAAAGTCGAAGTCAAAGAAATCAACAAGTCGAAGAGGTAAACTGAAAAAATGATGATAGGCAAGTGCATGGAAACCGAATGAAGACCAAATGGAGGTGGACTGTAAATTGAATGGTAAACCGACTTAGAGTCGACTGTAACAGAATCCCGAGATTCATGGGATTTGTAGCCAATGATCTGTGAGGATTTGTAACCATTTTGGGGAACTTTTATTTAGGGTTTTACCTACTATAAAGCTTACAAATAAGGCATGTTCTAATGTTGTAAAAGCTAATAGTTAGAAAAATCATTTTAGAGGCTGTTGGTCATGTAGATGTAAGCCAAATTGGCTACAGGGTTGTTCTTGTGTAAAGAAATAAGGTATGATGTCGATTGTGTCTTAGGTGTAGACCAAGGTTAGGAGTGTAAATTTTTATTCTGAAGGAATAATACAACAAGAGAGAAAAATGATCAAGGAATATTGGTTTTCCCGTTTGGGTTTCCAAGGTTAAATCTCTGTGTACTTTGTGTTTTCTTTGTTATTTACTTTCTTGGTTAAATATTTCTTCCTCTCTCCTGCTAGGTTTAGTGTGGAAGTGTTCCACATTTCATTACATGTGGTATCAGAGCTTGGTTTAACAACCTTGGATCTAACATAAACCCTAAGTATAGTAAGAGTCGTAAGTCATAAATCTTTAGAGATTGTGCTTAAAGAATGGCCAATAGCTTGAGAATAAAGATCAAAAAATTCAATGGCCATAATTTTGAGCGTAGGAAGCTTAAAATTGAAGATCTCCTTGTAGATCGAGAACAATGGGCAGTTGTTTGTCTAGGTACCATCCCAGCAGGTATGCTGAGGGAATAATGGGAGAAACTTGAGAGAAGGGAAAGGAGTACGATTCAAATTTTTCTTGTAGATTCGAAACTGTTGAATGTCTCAGGTGAAGATTCGGTCAAGAAACTGTGGGACGGGTTGGGGAGCTTGTACGAGTCAAAATCCCTAGTAAATAATTTGTTCCTTAGGAAGAATCTGTATATTTTGAGGACAAGTGAGGGAATTTTTTTGACTGAGCATTTAAACACATTTAATACCATTATAAGCCAGTTATCTTATGTGGATATTAAAATCACCGAGGAGGTGAAATGTGTTAGCCTATTATGTTCTTTGTCAGACTCCTGGGATAGCTTAGTCATGGATATAGGGAGTAATTCAAACACATTAGTGCTAGATGATGTGGCTACATCTCTACTATCAAAAGAAATGAGAAGGAATAACATGGAAGGATCAACCAAAGATTCATTAGTGGTGAGAAGTTGATTGATTGACAGAGATAAAGGAAAATTCTTTGGTAGAAAGTCTAAGTCGAAGGGTATATCTAAATTCCTTGTTCAGTGAACAATAAGAATATGTTGGAAATGTGGTAAAGTTGGGAATTACAAAAGGGATTGGAAGTCGAAGGAAACATAAGCCAATACATGATCCAATTAGAAGTAGTCGATTGAGAGAAAGATGACTCTAGATAAGGGAGGTGATGTGTACCATGCATCGACCAATACACAGTCAGATCAAGATGCTTGGTTGATCAACTCAAGAATATCCCATCATATGACACTACATAGAGAATGTTTCTACGAATATGAATGATATGAAGGAGGATATGTGTTCTTGGGGGGCTACTCGACAACCAACAATGTCGGACGAGGAAGATTTTGATTGACACTGTAGGATGCGAGGAGTAGAACCCTTTAAGGTGTGCTACACATTATGGGTTTGGCAAGAGACCTGATATATGCCAGCAACATGAGTGATTCATGGGTGCACACTCTATTTTAGAAGGATACGTGAAATATGGTCAAAGGTGTGATGGTCTTAATGAAAGGAGTTCAGATTGGAACCCTATACAAGTTAATAGGGAATGTCGACTCGACTAGATGCAAAAACATTATTTTTCCTGAAGTTGAATCGAATTCAACTCGACTCGACTCGAATCAGGCTGATTCAATTCAACCTGAATCGATAAGTCCTCATCAAAATGACCCGACCATGCTATGGAGCGAGAGGATGATATGTATTGAAGAAAAATGAATTCAAGATATGCATAACACAGGTATGGTCGAATATTTTCCTGAATGTAATTTAGAAGTCAACTTTTGTGAACATTGTATATATGGAAAAATAATTCGGGTGAGGTTCCCATCTGAAACGATAAGGGAACAACGTATTCTAGAATTGGTTCATAGTGATGTTGTTGGCACAGGGGTAGACCTGAGTTTCAACACACCAACAACGTACCAACAAAACCCTAACTATCGGCCCTTTCAACAACACTTGCAAAGCAAATGAAGTCTCACCCGAGGTAGAGGTAGGGGTGGTTGTAGGACTCTATTGTCTGTAACCTTAGATGGGACACATATTTGTGATTGGAACACCTTAACGGAGCACTTAGAAGTTATAGTTCATCAATATCCAGTCTTAGTTTGCAACATAGTTAAACCCTAATAATAAATCAATGCAAAATTCTCATAGATTCAATAGATTCAAGCACTAAGCATACTAACATATTTCAGATCTAGTATTCATTCACATTATTCAACACTAAGCTACCATATTAGATTCATTCAAGCATTTAATCATATAAACAAGAGAGCAACCATAAAGAACAAAACATTCACAACATAGGATATACGTGGTTCACCCTCCCCTTGGGGATACATACACAAACTCTTCATCTCCTTTATTAGCTTCTTTCAATCTTCTTACATGCACAAAGCCTCAAAACCCATTCTGCAGAGGGTAGGGGATCTGCGCACCTCGCTAGATCCTCCTTCCCTGGGTTACAACACAAAGTCTCTTCACAGTCTCTTACAATTACTTGCACTTAGCTCTGCAAGTTTCACACAGTATGCACGAAGCATTTACAATCATTACCTGCACTTAGCACAACTTACCACTCTTCGATCACATAGATCGAACTACTTCCTACATTGCCTAGCTTTCTATTTATACATTACAAAATCGGTCCTAAACATGGGTAAAACCCATGGGATGACGTTCCCATGCCCGTTACATAATCCCAAAACCCAAAAATCCCTAAAAAGGGGTTGAGATCCCGCGATCTCTTCTTTGTCTTGCGCTCCGCCTTCGATAGGATGTCAAAGTACCCAACACTAACTTGTGACTCGTCCTGAGTCACTCTGATCTGGGTAACTTTACTTCAAAAGCCTTGAGATTGGCTCTAGCGGCTTCGACTTGTTGTTGTTCCACGACCTCCTGCTTAGCAAACTCTTGGATAACAACTTCATTGACAGGTCCCTCTAAGTACTGTTTAGCTACAGTGACGACTTGATCCAGTTCTCGTCCTTGGCCTTCGATCTCTGCAAACAGTTGGCAAGCCTCATCCTGTATAGGTTGGGGCCTTTGAGTCACTTCCATGACTTTCTCTAAATGGTGTTGACCTGCTGTTGGGCAGTGCGCTTCTCTTGGGATTGCTTCATCCTTTCAATAGCTAACAGAGGCTTCAACTGCTCCTGTATTGTTTCTTCTTACTGCTTCGCCTCATGGAGCTGTGAATCCAGTGCCTTTAGTTCTGGATTCTCAGTGAGTCACTCATAGGTCTGGGCATTGTGATTACTTAGTTGTTTACATTCCATGGCAAGGGCCCTTATTCTCTCAACTTCGCTTCGAGCAATTTCTTCTCTTTGATCTCTCACATCCTGCAGAGTGTCGGGCACTGTTCGTAGCTCTAAGCTTGCTATTCTTTGATGAAGATGTTGGATAGCTTCCATGAGTTGTTCTACTTGATTCTCAACTCGGTCTTCTGCTTTTGTCTCTAAGCCTGTCACATAGCGAAGTGCTCTCTTGACTGCTTCATTCACTTCGAGTTTCTCAGCGAGCAACTATTTTTTTTCTTGCTAAATCTGTGCTTTCTCCTCTTCACACTTTTTTTGGAGGGAAACCTTCTCCTACTCTGCAACTCAACATTGTTCTATGAGTACTTCTTGCACTTGCTTCAAGGCATGGGTGGCTTGTTCTGTTTCTTCTTGTGCGTGACGAAGGCCAACTTCGGTCGCATCAGCTAGTCTGCGGAGTTGCTCTAGATCGTCTCCCAACTCTGGTTCTTCCGACGGCAGGGGTGTTGTGGAAACTGCATGACTGGACTGAAGGGCCTGCTGTACCCCTCGGAGTTCAACCTCAATTTTGTTGTACATCTCCTCCTTCTTGGCTTCATGTTTCTCCAAGATTTCCTGTGAGGCGTCATTTACAACTGCGATGATGAAGTCAAAGTCATCGACAATGAGCATAGTCTACATCTTAGTCAAGGTGGCTCTGGATTTCTTCCGGGAAGAGGGTTTCGGGGGAGAAAACTTCCTCTTCTTCAAGGGATCAACCTCATCTCTAGGCGGTGTTACTTCACCTTGCTTATGCTCATCTCCTTTTCCATTTATCTCTTCTAATTCATCATCACCCCCTTGTCCAGGTGATACTGAAGTATTTTTTTTCTGAGGTGTTGCTTAAGTCTTAGACTTCTTCGGTCTTCTTCCTTCTGCTGGTTCTAGGTGTGTCATGTTATTTTTGAGTGGCCTCTGAGCTATCAAGTTCGAGGTCAAACATATCTGCAAGTTTAGCGGGGATAAGGAGGTCTGCTGACCAGTCCTTAGTTATCTCCTCGAGGTCCTCTTCTATGAGATTGTAGTATGAATGAAGATCCTCCTTATGCTCATCTTCTCGCGCAGTGATATATATGAAGTGTTGATCTGCACAAAACTTCATGAGGGGTTAGAACCACTGTAGAGTGTTTAGCGTCATACGAGGTTCAACTTCTATAGCCCTCTTTAGCTAGAGATAATATGTGTGAAAGACTGCATTCGACTGCCACTGTTTTCTCATATTTCTCAAGTACCCAAGCGTGGTGAACTTCGCAGCAAGCAACTCAAATGACTCAATGTCTAGGAAGGTCGCACCTTCCAGCATCTCCCAAGAAATAAATGTGATGAGGATCAGGAGCTAGCTAAAGTGGAACTCGTAGCCCTGATCCTGTGCTTTGCGGTAGTCTAATTCCAGCTGATTAACTAGGTACTTCTCCCAATTCATCTGTAGGCATTCCACGCATTTCCCTACGAGGTCAACAACAAAGCCCATGACCTGCGTGGGTCTATTCTTCCTCACAAGATTTCCTATGATTAATTGGCATGCTAGGCGCACTGCGCCATTCTGGATGGAATCTACCTTGTAGCCTTGCGTCCTCTTCTCAACATTGTCATAGGTATCCTTGATCTTTTGTGCTAATGTGCGATCTGTAGCTTTCCCAAGATAGAATTCCTACAGGTCGGGTCCTTGCATACTCAATACGCAATGTCGGATCGAATGTGATACAGAGGTCTAGCCATAAGTAGCTGCCATGGTAACATGAGAGCAGGAGTTTAACATAGGCGTTAACCTCCTGGTGCCTTCCAAAGTGTGGGATTTTCATTACATTCAACAGGGTGGACTGCACGAGGTTCATCGTCCACGGTTGGGGGATTATTTTTGAGTTCTTCCTCTTCGTCCTGGTCAAGTATTTATATGGGGCAAGCATACTATGGTTCTTGCAGTCTCCTAAGTTAAAGTTGTTGAAGTTCAACGTGGCGATCTTGTCCTGTTGAGCTCTAACTGCACGTATCCCCTTTGGGAGGTACGCAGTAACCATGGTCTACTCAAAATATCTTGGCACACTATCACAACTCACCGCATCGACCAGAGGTGGGATGTAGTCGGGTAATATGGTTGGGATTAGCTTCACATTTAATAGTTCACCTCTGTGATTGGTTCTCTTTTCCGCTGTTGTCCATGATGGTCCGGATTTGTGAGTAGTCGATGGAGAGGCTTGCACTACTCTCATCGATGACACTTCTACACCCACATACATTACCCTTTCAGACATTACTCTTTTAGTCATGAGGTTGATGAGTACCTCCTTCATAGAATCTTCGACTACACTAAGCTCTTCGGACATACAAGCTCATGGTTAATATATTGGGTTTGAAGAGTAACTACTCAATGCAACGGGATGGACGGTGATAGCTCGATGATCACTGTGAGAAATCAACTAATCTGCGGGCTCAGATAATCACGGTTGGAAAAAGTGTTCTCGGTGCAAGGCTTGATGGAATAAGTAGATAACCAGACAATGGATCTCTCCAACGGGCGAGAAGCCTTCATTAATTCAATTTGGTACATTACGATGCCGTCCAAACGGTTTGATGACAAGATTTATGACCATAAATTTCATTCTATCTATTCGGGGCATCATTCTAATGGTTATACTATTTCCAACGGCTATATTTCTTCACTGTGGCGAAGTACCATGTGGCATTGTTCTGATATCCCGACGAAGTTCCATTTTTGCAAATTTTCCTTCTGCGAAGTTCCCTCTGGAACCTTTTGTAACTTTTCGATCTTTGATCTCTTCTTACTTAATTTTCTAGCCTTCTTTCCAGTGAGCTTCGTCTCGGTATTCCTCTTTCCATTATGATTCTTATCTCCTATTGGCATAGTAACTTCTCATTGTTGAGATTCTTTCGTAGGATTCAAGGGCAATACTTCTTCTCTATCTGGGGTAGGTGCTTCAGGCTCTTGTGATTCCTCTTGTGTTCTTCCAATTTCTACATCCATGGTTCTAAATAGCTTCGATCTATTCTCGTGTTCTTCAATCAAGTGTATGATCCTCCTAGTCATGAAATCTTTCAACTCTTGCTTCTTCTGCCCTAAGACTTCTTCTTCTTTCCTTCTGGACTGATACCTTTCAATCCAAGGTTTTCCTAGTAATATAAAAAATCAGGAACTGTTCTCAATAAATTTAACAACCTCAAAATCTTCCTCTGCCGAAGTTCCATGAGCACTCATAGATATCTGGGTGAGCTTTCCACGTAGGTTTATCAACTTTCCTCTAAATAATCCTATTCTTCCCAATGAAGGAATCATAATAGGCTTTCCTAAAGTTTTCCAAGTTATTTTTGTCATAATATTCACCTGTGTTTCTTCATCCAGAACACAGTCAATGTCGAAGTCTCCTATTCTTGCTTCTATGCACTCTTTTTCTTTGAAGATATCTGACAAGTTGATATTTCGGTGGTCATTCAAGGTTTCTTTTATTTGCAGCAATACAGTCTCTGATTCTTTCTGGGGTTTTTCCATGGTCTTAGTTTCTTTACCTTTCTCATGGCCTTCTTGTCTCATATTCATTCTTTCAAGCTTAGCAATCATTCTAGGGAAATCTAAAACTTTATGGTCCATAGCTTTACAACAAAGACAACTAGATTTTCTACCAGGGCATTCCTTAGCTAGATGTCTCGGTCTTCTGCAACTGTAACAAAGGGTTAATCCTCGTTTTCTTTTAAATGATCCCCAACCTTTCATGTACTGCGCACTAGGATCATAGTAGCTAACCGACAAAAAATTCTTTCAAGGATCCTGCATCCATTGGTTAGTCCAAACATTTTTTCTATGCATAGGCATAACATATCTTTCACTATTCTTATCAGATATACTTATATCAAATCGTCTTTCTTCTAGTTGTGCCCTACTTTTCAAGCTGGGACAAAATTTATCAAACATACCTAGATCCATACTTCTGAAACAAAAATTTCCACTTATCTTACCTTTAACAAAGCACAGAGCTTATAGATATTACCTCTTTCCTTCATATCTGACTCTTCTTCTTGGTATAGAGCTTCACAGATTAAGTAGAATACTACGCACTAGGGCAACAGATCTACGCACAGAGCTTTCACATTTTTAGGTCAGATCTTTGCACAAAGCTCCTTTTTCCTTAGTTCCCAACAATCACAGTTTCAGTCCCGACAACAGAACCATTTGGTGGCACAGGGGCAGACACGGGGTTCAATGCTACAACAACGCACCAACAAAACCCTAACTACCGGCTCTTTCGATAACACCTGCGAAGTAGATGAAGTCTCACCCAAGGTATAGGTAGGGGTGGTTGCAGGACTCCAGTGTCTGCAACCTTAGCTAGGACACAGATCTATGATTGTAACACCTTAACAGAGAACTTAGCAGTTATAGTTCATCAATATCCATTCTTAGTTTACAACGCAGTTAAACCCTAATAATAAATCAGTGCAACATTCCCATAGATTCAATAGAGTCAAGCACTAAGAATACTAACCTCGATCAGATCTAGTATTCATTCACATTATTCAGCACTAAGATACCATATTAGATTCATTCATCATCTAACAACGCACTAAGCATTTAATCATATAAACAAGAGAGCAACCATAAAGCATAAATCATTCACAACACATGATATACATGGTTCACCCTTACCCTGGGGCTACGTCCACTAACTCTTCATCTCCTTTATTAGCTTATTTCAATCTTCTTGCATGCATAAAGCCTCAAAAATCATTCCATAGAGGACAGGGGATCTGCGCACCTCGGTAGATCCTCCTTCCCTAGGTTACAACACAAAGTCTCTTCACGGTCTCTTACAATCACTTGCACTTAGCTCTGCAAGTTTCACACAGTATGCATGAAGCATTTACAATCATTACCTGCACTTAGAACAACTTACCACTCTTCGATCACATAGATCGAACTAATTCCTACATCACCTAGCTTTCTATTTATACATTACAAAATCGGGCCTAAACATGGGTAAAACCCATGGGCCGACGTTCCCATACTCGTTACATAAGCCCAAAACCCAAAAATCCCTAAAAAGGGGCCGAGATCCCACGATCTCTGCTTCGTCTTGCGCTCCGCCTTTGACATCCCGTCGAAGTCCCAAAAATAGGTCAAACATGACCAAGAATCCTCAAAACTTGGTTAAGGACCAACATATGTGTTTGGACTATTTTAGTTCCTTCACTTCATGGATTCCTGTATTATGTCTCCTTCATAGATGATTTTTCTAGGAATACATGGACATATTTCATGAGTAAGAAATAAAATGTTTTTGATAAATTCAAAGAGTTTAAATATCTTGTAGAAAACTAGATAGATAATAATATTCATGTGTTGAGAACTGACAATGGTGGTGAATTCTGTGGAAAGGAAATTGATCATTTCTGCAAGTAGTGTGGCATAACATGCCAAAATACCACACCATATACTGCACAACAAAATGGAGTTGCTAAGAGAATGGATAGAACATTGATGGACAAGGAAATGAGCATGCTCACTAGGGTTGGGCAAGCACAAGAATTCTGGGAAGAGTCAGTCAACATTATAAAATACCTAATGAATATGTCACCTTCTTCGGTGCTAGTCGACATGACTCCAGATGAGGTATGGTTTGGTAAGAAGACTTCAGTTTCACATCTCAAAATATTTGGTTGAGATGCATTCTTGCACGTTCCCAAGGAAAAGAGGAGCAAGCTCAACAAGAATGCAGTCAAGTGTATTTTCATTGAATACAAAGAAGGAATGAAATGATATAATCTTTGGGATCCCGCATCAAGGAAAATAGTGTATAGTCGAGATGTGATCTTCAAAGAAGTCGGAAGGAAGTATGAGTCTAAAGTGATGGTTCAAACATAGAACAATCCAGAGAAGGTGTGGTTTGAACTGAGGAATGAAGAAGTTGATTCAGATAAGTCGATTGAATCAAATGAATAGGTGGAACCACTGAACCCGATTTTAATGAGGTCAGAGTGATTAATAAAACCATTCGAAAAGTATATTCCACCCGAATCTCATTCTGCATTTGTGTTAACTGAAACTGACGAAGAGCCCAAGTCGTTCAAGGAGGCAGTCGACTCAGTAGAGGGAAAACTCTGGAAGGACACCATGGTCCAAGAGATGGAATCCTTGCATAAGAATGAGACATGGAATTTAGTTGAACTGCCTAGTTGAAGAAATATGATTGTTATAAATTGGGTATTCAAGAAGAAAATGAATGCTAAAGGTCAAGTTGAGAAATTCAAATCTCGATTGGTAGCGAAAGGATATTCCCAAGTTGAAGGAGTCTACTTCGGTGAGATTTTTTCCCCTGTTGAAAAATAACTTCCATTAGAGTACTAATGTCTTTTGTTGCAACATTTGACTTGGAAATAGAACAGATGGATGTAAATACAATTTTCCTACATGGGGACCTGGAAGAAGAAATATACATGAAACATCCTAAAGGATTTGTAGTAAGGGGAAAGAAATATTTGGTGTGCAAATTTAAAAAATCCATTTATGGTCTAAAACAATCACCAAGGATGTGGTACCAAAAGTTCAAAACATAAATCCTTATTTTGGGATTTGTGAGAAGCAAAGTTGATCACTGCATATATTCCAAAGAAGAAGGTGGGTGTTTCATATATGTAGCATTGTATGTCAATGACATGTTGTTGTTTGGAAGCAACGTGAACATAATAAACGAGGTGAAGAAGAAGTTATCCTCCAAGTTCGACATGAATGATTGTGGTGCAGTGAAATTCATCCCAGGAATGGAGATCAAGAGAGATTGAGCAGCTAGAAATATCTAGTTGAACCAGAAGAAGTGTATTAAAACAATATTGAAATGTTTCAACATGCGGGATTGAAAACCTATGAAGGTGTCAATTCTTGTGGGAGGAAGGATAATTGTTGAACAATGACGAAGAATGAAGGAGAAAATAGAGGACATGGCATGTGTTCCATATGCAAGTGTTGTTGGTACTCTAATGTATGTGATGGTCTACAATCGACAAAACATTTCCCATGCAGTGGAAGTGTTGAGTAGATACATGTTGATACATGGAAAGGAGCATTGAACAACTGTCAAGAGAGTATTCAGGTATTTGTATGGCACAAAATACTATGCTATATGCTACCAAGGAAAAACTAGAAGTGACAATGAATTAGATGTACATGTCTTTGTCCACGCTGACTGGGATGGATATCTGGAGCATCGAAGGTCAACCAGTAGATATGTGTTCAATATGTTTGGTTGTAACATCCCCAACATCCAACTAGGCTATGCCACATCATTTTTTTTGAACTGTATACAAATTAAAACATATACACACAAAAACTCTTGCGGAACTTTATATATATAAAACTTAAAATAGACAAATATATTCTGCAAATGCACAGATTCATACAGAATAATAATAAAAAAATACACATGTAGCACACACAGGAATAACCTATAAAAATAAACGCATACATAATAATGTAGCGTGTTACTTAACAAAAAATGGACACTTATCTTGGTAAAAATATCACCAACTTCATGAATAACTTCCACAAATCTCCCATCCTTAGACCACGCTGCTCATCACTCTCAACAATGGGTCACCCCCGAGCTGAGACTAAGCTCCACCTAGGTAAAGGGATTCCTAACTAGGATGATGTATCTCAGACAGCAGGAAAGACTCCGTCATAGGTGCCAACTCAAACTAACAACCTACAATCCCTCATTCCCCACATGCCTATCCCAACCTAGGGAGTGTGCCCCTTATCTGATCAACAATCCTTTGGCTGCACCCCCTCCTTTCTGAGGCTTCAACAACATGTCAAACAATAAGTCTTAGAGCCATGTAGTTGCAGTTTGGCACCTTTGAGAAATAAATTCCCAACTATTAACACATATTATTTCTAAATGGTTGTTTTCCATTAGAAAATGGCACCTTGGTCAAAAAGTGACAGTCGTCCCCACACAAAGCAGGCCAAGGAAATTACAATGGTGATTTTTCCCTACACAGGTTCAATGTGGCGCTACCTCTAAACACAATTGGAAGGACTCCAAAGTTAGCGGGCAGATAAGAGTTTTGCAGGGGGGCACTAAAAGTGGTCGGCGTGCCCAGATATCACCTCCCCTCTAGATCGATGGTCATTGATCATATCGGGGCTGCAACATATGCAGAAGTTAAAATCCAAAGGGCGAGACGAAATCGAAACCGTGGTTTCGCGGAGAGGCGACGTGTTGGTTGGAGGTGCATATCGGGCCCAAAAGTGGTGAATATCCGCACCACATTTCGTGGGCCCGGTATGAAAATTTGTGTATAACGCCCTATCCCGGGTCGACAAGTGTCCAACCAACAATTGTCTCACTGCACTCCAATCCCAAGGAGGGGTCAAACAATGATCGAAGGTTGACTTCCACAACCGTAGTGCCCAATACAATTGTGAGAGGTGGTCTTCTATGGATTGTTCGCCTCGTTGTGCTCTAAACCCGATGAAGATTCAATGAGGCAGGGGCTGGTAGCTAAAATCTCAACTCAAATCATAAATGGAAGGCTCAATAGTTATGTCCAAGGAGGCCGGATTGTCAGCAAGGTACAATGATGGTCGGTTTTCTGCAGGTCCTTACTGAATCTAGTTTATGTCTGATAGAGGGAAACATGTCCAATCTGACAGAGGATTGTTCAGACGCAATGCTTTGAATGGCATTTCCAGATCACACTCCTGGTAATTGTGAACTGATCTGGGTATAAATAGATCAGTTTTATATTTTGTTAAGGGTTGATGGTTGAGCTAGGCTCCCGCATTGTAAACTTTTGATGAAGTTTTTGGTTCTCTGTTATGTATTGTGATCTAATACTTCTCGTTTAATTAAAGTCAGCTTATTTTCATCCTACTTTCCTCTAATACTTAAGTGTCCATGATTGAAGGATTCACATGGATTGTTTTCGACTATATTGTAATGTATGTTCGATTGTAGTGTTGTCATTAATGTTCTTCAGTTTCCTAAAGTTTTGAATCCAAGAGGATCTTGTATTTGAACCTTTTCCTCCTTACGGTGTTGGAAGACCTGATTTCCATAGCATACCTTTATATTTTCTCCTTAAGTTCTTCCTCCTACTCAGCCTTACTACAACTTACTGAAGGAAGTTGAATCGACACCTCACCTACATGTGCATACTAGTCCAATTTTTTGAGTTAAAATGATATTATCCTGGGTTTGCGCCAAATCGATTTTCTAGGTGGATAATTAGACTCCTCTATCCAAGACATTTCTAATGACTATTCCCTTTTTCAATTATGAGTCTTGAGAAGAAAGTTAAGGTCTTTTTAAAATTGTCCATTAATTTTTTTTTTGTTCACTCTTCAACTTGGTGCAATTTTGCGCTATAATTATGCTATTTTGCATCTACTCCATTGGAGTTTTAGTAGGATCTCAATTGGGTTTCTTCATATACATATTTTGGATTGTCTGACCAAATTTCACCTCTTTCTGGGTTCCGGACTGCTAGGTACAACTTGTTGAAGTTCTAGGCCAATTAATGTTTTTGGTCTGGAACGCTACATGTACCTTCTTTTCCATCTTAAATTTTTTTAACCTGCCCATAATTTTTATTCAGATCTAGGAATATTTTCTATGGTTCAATATATTTCCATATACTACTCATGTGCCTCAATCCGATTGCAGAGCAAATAGTTATGGCCCTTCGAAGTTAGTTGGGTCTTAAAATTTACCCTCCACTATTTGTCTTGTAACTTCCTCATAAAATCTCCGTTTGATGAACGCTTTACACCATTAGAAAGATATCTTTGGGTTATTTCATTTGAATTGCAAAGAGATAGTGTAGCCTTGTAAGTACATTTTGTTTTTGGGGTTTTTGAGTAGCTTCAACGCTGTTTAGGGCCCAAAAAACACGTTGCAAAAAGATGACTTTCAAATAGTATAAAATGTCGCAGAAATTCACTGGTTTTCTGTTGTTGTAGACCGATATTTATCATGTGAAACAACATCATAAGGTATCACATGCTCTGGTCACCTATAACCAATGTGGATCACTTCTCTGTCGCGCTAATATTTGGTGTGCACTACCTTTGTGTCGCACACCAATATCTACTATGCACAATTTTGGTTCATGCACTAATGCCTGTTGTGCACAATTTTTGTGTCGCACGCTAATATTCCAATTGCATTGCACTCTACATGCTACACCATGCCAAAGTTTAGTATTCTCCCACTGCACACCAGTACTCTGCACACACCATTAATTAAACTATTGCACGACAACATATACCCACATTGCGTGCGCACCAACAAAATTCCTTTGCACCCTGCCAATATTGTTCACACCACGTGTGCCATTGTTATCCATGCGCACACCCTATTGTAACAAATATTGAAATTTTAGCTTTCGGTAACTTAGGAGAGAAAAAAAATTTATAGTGTTTAACTACCAAAACTGTATATGTGAGAAAACGACCATTTGGCTGTCACGCGCATCATTGAATCTTAGCTACCTATCATCTTCAGTCAAATAACGTCGAAATCAGCCCCAAATGCCACAATAGTATAAAATTCAAAAGCCAACTCACGAAAAATCCAAAGATAGGGTTCAAGTGAGAATCAAAGAAATGTACCATATGTTCAAGCGTTGAGTCACATGGAGAATGAATGGAAGCATTGGCAGTGGAACGACCGCATACACCGAGCATTAAGCCACATGGAGAAAAAGCTCACGAGTCTGGGTTTTTTACCATTGGGGATTTGGCCGACGTAGATATTTTAATAACTATAGCCCCGATCCCCGAATTCACTAAAGTATTAAAGGATAAGTCAGGTCAAATAAAGATTAAGATTAATGTTAATAAATCTCATCGCAATTTCGCGATTCGGGATTTCTCGCGTCAAGTATTATCGAAGTCCCGACACTTAAATCCACGAAAGGTTAAATATTAATTTCTAACCGTGATTAAGTAATAAATTAAAACAAATGATTATCGTCTAATTAATCCCATTGCGATTTCGCGATTCGGGATTCCTTGCATGTCATAACTCTTGAGGACATGATACCCGAAACTCGAAGTCTCGAAAGACTGCAATGTAAAATCTGAAATATTTTTCGGGGATTTTTCCATCGGGGATTTTTTCGACGTGGATATTTTAATAACCACTGGTTCGTTTCCCTGAATCCCGAAAAACCTGAAATCGAGACTCCAATCATATGCAAAACTGCTTTTGAAAAACACAATTTTCTCAGTCATGGAGAGGTCGTGTTTTGCATTTGAATAGTCGATTGAAATCTATAAATACTAATATGTCCAGTGGTGGCTTCATAATTTCATTTTGAGCTTGGTAAGGTAGTCAAAATTCCCACACAAGATGATATTTTTTTCCAGAAATGTGGCATTTTTTACTGTGCTGAGTCATCATTTTCAAATGAGGATTCTGAGCGACTGGAGTATCATTTTGAGAAACGGTTGGAAGATAATGTTCCTTAAACATCATATATCATTATTCTTTTTCAGGTTTCCTATAGGTGTCACAGATTGGGAGAATCAAATCCATCTCTGAGCCCTAATTTTCGGATTTCATATTTTCCTGTTTTGACACATGTTTGTGAAATACAGATTTGGGGAAAATGAAAAGGGGTATCAAGGAACTGAGAGAGATTTTTTCTCAAAATAAATAGTTTCACAATAGCCTCTTTCATTTTATACACAACTGTCGCGATTTGATAGATACAGAGCCATAACCGCAGCCCTAGTTTTTGACAGTTTGGCCCATTTTCTATGGCAGAACGTTTCAAGAATTGGTTATAACTGTTGTTATCTTTTAGATTAGAGAGGATTTCGACCTCAATACATATATGAGGCATATTTGTAAAAGAATGAGGGGGACAC
>ML783066.1:973695-1008594 GCA_009831015.1 Picea engelmannii
ATTCTCCTTTGTTAGAAAACCTTCGTCCCCATTCCTTATTGTTATGGAAATGTAAGATTCTTTCTAGATTAAAGCCTTATATTTCTCTCTGTCATGTTTCACTGTTTACAATCTCATAATTATCACTGAACCAGGAAATGGCCCTCTTGTGTCATTATTTTCTGTTTTAAGTTTTAAAGTTGTTTTATCATATCTGACCTGAATGTCTGAAGTAACAAACTTATTAAAAACCCTTTTATAAAAAATATAAAAATCAATCATCCATGACAGTCCCAAACGGGAGACAACCGAACATAGAACCCGGTTTACAAGATCAAACTAGTATTGCATTGAATCTGTTTAACACTATCTTGCAAACTGCAACAAATCGAACTGAGTTAGAACAATCTTGAGCTGCAATTGAACACAATATAACTATCCAGGAACAAAGAGAAGAAAGACAGAGACAGTTGAGAAACCGTCTCTGATCTAGTTTCCCTTGTTTCATTGTTTAATAAGTATTATCTTTTTGGATGCCTAGACGGTGTGTTTTATAGCCTTAAAACACAAACTCTGGAACAACAAGAAGCACTCCATGTGGGGATGGCTTCTATCCACTTGGTAAAGTAATCTATGGCAGTCAAGATCCACATGTGTTTACCACTTGAAGCAGGATGGATTTCCCCAAGAAAACCTAGGCCCCATTGCTGAAAGGGTCCTGAAGCAACCAGGAGCTTCAATGGAAAAGGCTTGAGCTACTTCTTTCTAGAGAATTTTTTACATTTAACAAAATCCCTGATTTTTTCACAGACATCGATGAATAGAGTAGGCCAGAAATAACCATCCCTGAGAATTTTATAGGCTAAAGTCCTCTAGAAATGATGTCCCCCACATGGACTGTCATGAAAATCAAACATAATCTTTTGGGCTTCTTATGGGTCTAAACATCTCAAAATAAATCCTAGAGGGTCTTTCAAGTATAAGACTCGATCAATAAGGCAGTATTTAATTTCTTTATGCTTTAAATCTCTTTCCTTGCTTTTTTCCATACCATCTGGAGGTCGCAACTCTTGAAGAAAAAATATAATATCTTTGTACCAGATGCATTATGCCAATGGAGGGTTGACTTGTGGGCATGTATAAGACAACTCAACTTGCTCATTTTCTGAGCAGATGCTGATGTAGTTAATCCCCAAAGATTTTCAATTAGATTCAGCCAAAAGCTTGGCTAAACCTTGGCCTTTAACTAGTTTGGTGGGATTTATTTCCAAATGAAATTCAAGTAGTTGGGAAATCCACTTGCTTCTTCTTCCATCTATGTCAGGTTGAATGAGAATACCCTTCATGGAAGATGAACGAACATATGCAATGACCTTTGAATGAAGGACATAGATCCAAAAATCTTTGAGAGATTTCAGCAAAGCATAGGCCTATTTTTCCATGATTTCATACTTTATTTCGGCATCCCTCAGTGCCCTTCTGAAAAAGGAAAAGGTTTCTCCAGCCCTTCAACATTATTCTGCAATAAAACAACTCCTACTGTATCAAAAGAAGCAAAGGAAAAAATCAGAAAATCTTTGGAGTAATCAGGATTGATAAGCACAGGTGCCTCATTCAATGCCTTCTTGATTTGGTCGAAATAATTTCTGGATTCAGGAGTCCATTTCACTTCATTGCCCTTCCTGAGCATGGATATAATATACTTTACCAATTCAACAAAATACAAAACTAACCTTCTCAGAAAATTAATTTTTCCCTAGAAATACTGAACTTCCTTCTTAGATCTGGGAAGTGACAAGGTTCGGATAGCTTCTACCCTACTTGAATTAATTCTGACTCCCTCAGCTGATACTATGTGCCCCAACAATTTTCCCTCCTGCATGGAAAATAGAGACTTTTGGGGATTGAAGGAGAGAACAAATTTTCTGCATTTTAAGAAGACCTTTCTCAGATGTTGACAATGTTCTTTATCAAAACTGGAAAAAACTGTAATGTCATCCAGTTAGATGACTACAAATTTATCCTTTTCTCCAATGAAGGCGATGTCCATAGCTCATTGAAAGGTTTCCCCTGCATTCATCAATCCAAAGGGCATCTTAGCATACATGAATGTACCCCAAGGAGTGGTGAAGGCGTTCTTTTCTTTGTCTTCAAGAAGGACAGAGATCTTATTATAGCCATAAAATCCATCAATCATGGACATCCTAGATGCACCTGTCACCCTCTTTAATATGTGTTCCATCTTTGGTAAAGGGTAATTGTCATTCTTAGAGATTTTGTTCAGGTTCTTGAAATCGACACACTATCTAATTTCTCCATTTTTCTTTCTTACTAGGACCAGGTTGGCTACCCATTCAGAATATCTCAAAGGGACAATGATTTGGGCATCCAATAGCTTCTTTACCTCCCTTTCCATAATAGGAAGTAGACTGGGGTTTTTTTGACTCAATTTATGACTAAATGGTTTGGCCTCTTCCTTCAGTGGGATCTTATGCTCAATGAAATTTGTGGCGTATGTTCTGAGATCTTCATATGTCCAGGTGAACACATCAGCAAACTCCTTTATCATCTTGGCATACTCATCCCTTTGTTCCCTTGATAGGTTTCTTGACAACTTGAAAATTTTTGGATCCTTCACTGTACCGATATTGCACTCAGTTGCATCAGTATTATCATTTGAAACTTTACCTTTTACTGCCACATCATTTCTGTCAAACAGTATTTCCAAAGGAACTAGTCCCTTTGGGATATGATTGTTGGGCAACTAAACAATATGATGATTAGTAATTTTTCTCAGAAAAACATCATCATGAGGATTTATTTCAGAATCAGGATCTTGATCAATGTGTAATGCAGAAAACTCATCAACAGTCTTCAGGAACCTTTTGATTTCAAGATCATCTTCAAATACTTTCCAATGTTTGACATTGTTAGGTATAGAGGGTCTATATTTAACTTCTATATCATACCTGAGCTTAGGTGGAAAACGGAATCTGAAACTACTTGTTGAAACAACCAGAGAATCAGCCATAACATTCTCTTCTCTTGGAACAAATGAAATGTAGAAAAAACTGTCAACTAGATCCCACACTTCATTTCTATAACTTCTAAGATGAGGGTGCTTGACTTGATAAATATTTCTAATCTGATGGACAATTAACTCAACATCCCAAAACACCGATATCTCCTCAATTCTCATGTCCTTTGATACCCTCAAACCCAAAACAAGAGCTTCATACTCTGCCACATTATTGGTAGTTTCAAATTCTAATTTGTAGGATAGAGATATAATTTCTTGAATAGGTGAAACAAAGACCACTCCGGCACCAACACCTTCTCTAGAAGCGGCTCCATCAAAGAACATTTTCCAAACAGAGGTAATCGGAGGAGAATCTTCACAAAGAGTAAGGGACTTCTTTTTTATTTCGAGGGGGGTTTCAGGGGCATCGGTGAGCTGCAATAAGTTGGATCCCAAATCAGTCTCGAGTGAAAAAATAGGATGGTTGGTGGGATCTGCTTCATCACTAATAATGTAGGCCAACTGATATTCTATGTACAGTCTTCTATGCTCCCCCCCAAATACAGGAATGGTAGCATATGTGAGGTCCATATGCAATGTTCCCCAAAGTCTCTTTATCCAATATCTTGACAAGAGCATGTTGAACTTGGGGGGAACATTAGCTACTAAAATATCCATGACGAAACTTTTCATGGGCAACTGAAACAAGGTCACAACCAGATCTTTGATAACCCCAAGACACTACATTTTCCTTGAATCAAAAGAATACAAATCATGATAAGTCTTTGTGATTTCTAATCCAAGTTCATCCATGACAGTTTTGGGCATGAAATTATGAGATGCCCCTGAGTCCATCAAACAATTATGCAACACCTTGTCATGTATGTTTAGAGATGTATAGAAGGGAGGGGATGAATCATCTCTATATTCTATCAAAGGACCTAAGATGACTATTGGCTTTTCGTCTTGGAGGTTTACTAAGTATGTGGAATGATATGATGGATCAGACTGCAACATATTAGAGATAGAGTTTTTTAAATAGTTGTGCTTGACCATCTCTGTGTTGGCATGTTTTACAGGCAGTGTATGCTTGTCATTGATGGCAAGTACAATAGAGATGATGGCTTGAGTACAGGAAGAATGTAACAGACGGGCACCAAAAGTATTTTGGGAAGACACTGAAGAGAAAGCTCGATAAGATCAGAAGAGATAGTGGAGAGGATGGTTGGCATGCTTTACAGGCAATATGTGCTTGTCACTGATGGCAAGATCAGAGTATGCAGCGAAGGCAAAACAAGGACAAAGTAAGCTCAGGAGGAATTAGCACAGAGTCAAACGCAGTGCCTAAGCTCAGGAGGAGAAGGGTCAGTGATCGTTGGAAGCCATTTAAATTCCTAAAAGAATGAGGACCATTAGATCATATTGTAGACAAGAAGAACACACAGAAGAGGAGGAAAAATCTCAGGCCTCAGATCTGAGCATAAGTTTCGACCATCATTGGATTAGGAAGAACCTGCACGTTCTTTAAAGTGCAAGATCGAAGCGGTGGTCCAACTCCATTTTGGAGTTTTAGCTATCGGGATTTCAGAAATCGTGAGATGGAGATGTCAAGAACTCCTACCACAGGAGTCCCGAAATTGCGATATGCAAAGCCTCGATAAATCTTGACCGTTGATCCAAGGAGGACGCGTGGCGAAAAATCAGAGCACCACAAAGACTCCATTTCAGAGTTTCGCAGATCGGGAAATCCAAAGGAAAGAGGTTCAAACTCGCGATACACAAGATCATGAAAAAATCTTGACTGTTAGATCACCAAGGATTCTGGATCATTGATCTAAGCTCCATCTCAGAGCTTCACCTATCGCGACTTGGAGTGACGAGAACCTCCATCACAGGAATCGCAAGATGTGAATTCATGATAAGATCTAGACCGTCAATTCACCAAGAATGTGGACTGTCGATCTGAGATCCATCTCGGAGTTTCGCCTATCACAACTTGGAGTGATGAGAACCTCCATCTAAGGAATAGTGAGATGTGAGATCGTGAAAATATCTGGACCGTTGATTCATGAAGATCGTGGAACATCGATCAGGGTCGATGAAGATCATGAGTTCGAAGCACCTTTTAGCACAGCTTGTGGATACCATGTGTGGTCACATGGAGGAAGGACCTAGTGCAGATGAGATTTGCCTCAGAATTTCGGGGATTGCATCTGGGAGTGTTGAGACACTGGATCATACGAATGCCGAAATACCGAAAAGGTGAATTCTCACTGTAACCGGTGGTCACCGGTTGTGGTCACGTAGAGGAAGGAGCTAGAGAAGCCAAGCTCCTTTTCGGAGCTCGTGACATGGAGAGTCAAGATGTCTCATTGTAGAATCTCCAAATTGCGAAAGTGTGAAACGGGTAAATCATGACAATACCCTCCAGAGTTAATCCAATGGTGCAGGTGAATTTGAGCATAATCGTAAGGCTAATCTTGCTCCTCACAGTGTAGCTGCTAGAAACCATTGATGGTTCCTGCTAGAGGAGCTGAAGAGTCTCTGGGAATCTTCCAATGGGATGAAGATAGGTCATAGGGGTGATTGATAGCTGGAAGAGGGTTGGAGCCTGTAGCTGAAACAGAGAGGGTGAGCTCGACTATAACAGAGAAGACGAAGAGTCTCAACTACCAGAGAGAAAAAGGAATCTCGACATAACACCCAGTGATGCTAGACGCGTGGTGGGAACCACCAGATAAGCTAAAGAGTTGCGATGATCAGGCAGAGCACTCGATATGTGGAGGATATCGACGCGGTGTGAGTATGCAGAGGTATTGCATGCATTGCATGCACAAGGTGCATAGAAGCTATAAGTACATGGTACAGAGAAGAGATGCACGGGTTGTTGTTGTTGGATTTGTTGTGGTTGTTTTTGTTGAAGGTGATTCATGTGTGAAGAAGGAGGAGAGTGCAGAAGCTGAATTGAACAGAAGAGGAACTGTGCAGTGAATGGACATGGTGAACAGAGCATAAAAAGAAAAAGAACAGACAACGCAAGTCATGTGTGTAGGAAGGCAGTGAGGCAGACAGAGCAACAGAATGCAGCAGAACAGTGATGAGTCTGGTAAGCCATTGTTTAACATTATATCACTGTAATGAGTTTTAGTAGCAAAGATTTATAAAATAGGGTGGTAGAGAGGTGCTAGGGAGGATTGTTGTCCTCAGAAGTTCAAGTGGGTGCTTGAACATAGGGAGTTGGTGCTTCCTTCTAGTTGGTGCTAGAGAAACCAGGGAGTTGGTGCTTCCTTCTAGTTGGTGCTAGAGAAATTAGGGAGTTGGTGCTTCCTTCTAGTGGGTGCTAGAGAAAAAAGAGAGTTGGTGCTCTTAGCAAGTAGAAGCTTGCAAAACTGAGGTTGTAGCCTCATTATGAGTCGGTGTTCATATGTATGATAATGTAAATAATGTAACTATTACTTATCATATAAATAAAAAGAGGTTTTTACCTTGTATCGGTTTCCTCGGGAAATATCTGTCTCTGTGTTTCTCATATATGTGACTGATGATGAATGTGCCATTGTTTATTTCCCTGGATTATTGTGATCATGATTGAGTGCCTTGTAAAGATTTTAAAAGAAGCATAATTGTTTAAGCACGGTGACAACTAATTCACCCCCCCCCCCTCTCTGTTGTCCAACACTATGAGTGGGGTATAGGGATCCTAATCTTTTGAATTTTGTGCTCAAAGTTAAAATAGGAGGGGGGCTTCAAAATATCTCTTACCTATGGGACAGGGCCTTTGGTTATTGGTGGGGGGTTATGTGTTTTCTTCTCCTTGTTGTTGTTTGTTGTATCTTTAGCAGAATTCTCTGCTCTGGAAGTCTGAACAGGGATGTCAGACTTACCTTATTTCTTCTTAGACCTGAGGTTATATTTATGGGGGAATAAACTTCACTAGTTAGGGAAAGAGGAGGCTAAAAGTTAAGGAAAAGAGTTAATCTAGGGAGCTTAAGCCAAAAATAAATATTATATTAATATTCCTTAAAGTGTAAAGCATGGATAATTATTTTATCTTATGTTCTAAGGATGGGGAAAAGTGGACCAAAGAAGCTCTCAACATGACAAGTGTCAAGTTGGGAACATGCATACATATAGTTTGGAATAAGTTCATTTTCCCATTCATTAATTCATTTGATGATCATTGACTCACTCATTTAGCTATCCTCCATACCTTCCTATGCCTGTAACTGTATCTATACGTTCTTGTCACTGTACCTATACCTGTACCTAGTTATCTTAGGAGTGGAATGAAGAAGCGGGTTGCCAGGCCCGTGGGATATTCAAGAGGCGAGTTGTCAATCTCGGGAGAAACTCTCTCTAGGTGAAATAATTGTTGGGAATTTATTTCCCAAAGGTGCCAAACTGTAGCTAAAGCACTTTGAGACTTCATGTCCTGCCTATTACTGAAGCCTCAGAAAGGAAGGGATGAAACCGAAGGGTTGTTGAGCAAAGAAGAGGAACTCTCCCTAGGGTGGGACAAGAATGTGGGGAATGAGGGACTGTAGGCTGTTGGTTTGATTTGGCACCTGTGACAGAGTCTTTCATGTTGTCTCAGATACATCATCCTGGTTAGGAATCCCTTTACCCAGGTGGAGTTTAGTCCCAACTCGGGGGTGACCCACTGCTGAGAGTGATGAGAAGAATGGTCTAAGGGTGGTAGGTTAGTGGAAGGTCTGCACGTAGTTGGTGATATTTTTACCAGGATAAGTGTCCATTTTTTATTAAGTTACATGCTGCATTATTTTGTATGCGTTTATTTTTATGGATTATTCCTATGTGTGTTGCATGTGTAATTTTTTATTATTATTCTATTGGAATTTGCTCGTTTGCAGAATGCATTTGTCTATTTTAAGTTATATATATATAAAGTTCTGTAAGAGTTTCTATGTTTATATGTTTTAATTTGTATACAGTTCATAAAATTTTATGTGGCATAGCCCAGTTGGATGTTGGGGATGTTACAATATGGTATCAGAGCTCCAGTATTCAACATTGAGCCTGGATGGGCCGAGCAAGTTGAATTGAAGTGAAATTTCACATAGAATTGATTTCTAGGTGGCCAAATTTCAAGTTACAGAGCGTCCATGGTAAAAAGTAGAAGCAATTGCGTGGAATTGGGAAAAAGCCCCAATTTATGTTGTTAAATTCACGGGAAAATTGAGAAATTTGGCCAAGTAGTGAGATATTCTTAATTTAATATATGTTCTAGCAAATTTAGACCTGGAATTGGTCGAATTTGAAGTTACAGGGAAGCCATGACAGATGGATCGAGATTAGTTGATTAAAATTCTCAATTCGTGAATTGAGTTTGGGAAAAATTCCTTCCAGAAATGTAAACCAACAACTATTTGTTGTTGCAGAGGTTGAATTGATGTTATCAGGGTGAAATTGAACAAATTTCATAATTGCAAAATGTCTACGGTGAAAATTGGGAAAATGTTTGGCAAAAGCCCCAATTTCTACAACGGAATTCACGAGGAATTGATGCGCAAAAAAATGAATGTGTGAAGTTGTGCGCAATAAAAATGCATGATGCCCAGTGAAAAGCTTGTGATGTGTGTAAACTAAGGGTGTGTGGCTAAGCGTGCTAAAATTTGGCATTACGTGGAGCAGAGTGGTAATGTGCAAAAAATATTGGCACGCGGGTGTGCACACTTAAATTTGGCGTTGCGCAGTGTAGAGTGGTAATGCATGGAAAATATAGGTGCGTGAGTGTGTGCACTTAAATTTGGTGTTGCACGGTGTAGAGTGGTAATGCACGGAAAATAATGGTGCATGGATGTGCGCACTAAATTTAACATTGAGCAGTGCAGATTGGGTGTTTTGTCGTAAGAGTTAGTTCTAGGTTGTAATAGAGCCAAGCCTTAGCACATTTTAAATGAAAAAATAAGTTATCATTCAGAACTTGATTTGGGTTGCGTGCAAGTAAATTCTGAGATAACCACGAACCACTTTTGATTAGAAGTTGTCCCTTCCAACCCAAGAGGGAGCTCTCAAATATATGTCACGATAGGATGTGCAATAATCTTAACAGTGGGCAGATCTGTGGATAATAGAAAATTTTAAGGTTTTTAGGGTTGATGGGTTGGACCGGAAAGTAGTCTGTTGGGCATGGAGTCAAATGATCAAGCAAGTAATAAGAGTGTTTCAGCAATGGAAATCCATGGAGCAGAGGCGAGATATAAGTTGATTACGGAGGGAAGGATTTATAAAAGGTATGGAAGTAGAATAAAGATAAAACATATCAAAATGCAAGGAGCACTTAGCAATGAGTGAATTCCAAGCATAAATCAGTGGAAAGAGATGGTTCGGACAGAGCATCTAGAAAATGATGAATTTTGAACCTTGATCTTTGCAAGAAACAACCTATAACCAGTATGCAACAGAGCATCTAACAGAGGATGAATTCTATTACAAAACAGTTACAAATCGAGAAGAAAATATATATGGAGTGATATTGAAACTAAGAAAATGGACAAACTCTGTAAGCAACATCACAAGAATCTTTGATATGGATAAAACATGCTTCTGCAATCTTTTATTAAACTGAAAATGAAATCTACAGCCCAGCAGTACTCCTCCTATATCCCCATCATTCTTTTACAAATATGCCTCATATATGTATTGAGGTCTAAATCCTCTCTAATCTAAAAGATAACAATAGTTACAACCAATTCTTGAAACGTTCTGCCATAGAAAATGGGCCAAACTGCTGAAAACTAGGGCTACGGTTAAGGCTTTGTATCTCTCGAATCGCGACAGTTGTGCATAAAATGAAATAGGATTTTGTTCATATGTTTATTCTAAGAAAAAAACTCTTTCATTTACCTGAGACCCCTTTTCATTTTCCCCAAATCTGCATTTAACAAACATGTGTCAAAACAGGAAAATATGAAATCCGAAAATTAGGGCTCGGAGATGGATTCAATTCTCCGAATATGTGACACCTGTAGGAAAAGTGAAAGAGTCTAATGATCTATGATTTTTAAGGCACAAAATCCTCCAACCATTTCTCAAAATGATACTTCAGTCACTCAGAATCCTCATTTGAAAATGATGACTCGGCATAGTAAAAAACGCCACATTTCTGAAAATGAATCTCATCTTGCGTGGGACTTTTGACTGCCTTACCAAGATCAAAATGAAATTATGAAGCCACCACTGGACATCTTAGGATTTATATGTTAAATTTTTTAATTAAATAAAGTACCAAGGCAAGTGTTTCTCTTCCCTAGGCGCCTAAGGGGGAGAAAGTGCCTATTGTGGGTCCTAGTCAATTAATTTGTGAGATGCAAATTAAAAGGTGACTTTATGAATAAAGTGAGGGCGAGTGAAGAGACATCAAATCTCATCCACTCATCTAATCTAATCTCAACCATTAGATTAGAAAACCCCTGACCTTCTGTCATGAGGTCGATTAGGGCAAGGGGGCACAACCATTCTTGGGTTGTTCATTCATTCTTGTTGAGAGAGAAAGAGAGAGTAAGAGAGAGGTTGAGCTTGAGGAAGAAGGAGAAGTTGCTAGAGTAAGAGCACGATTCCCAAGGTAGCCAAGTAGAACAGAAATCAAGGAGGGTATTGCTGAGTGCGAGGGTCATACCGTACGGATTTCTTGAGGGTCGTACAACAATTTTTGGTGCATAGATTTCGAGGAAAGGGAACAACAGTCTTGTGGAAGCCGTATAGTACGAATTTGATAGTCCGTACAACAGCAAAAGGAAAAAAGTTCATACAACAACGTACAACACGCAATTTCAAGGTGTGGCATAATTTTCGAGGACCATTTAATGCACAGAAAAGAGGGTACAACAAACACAGAAAAGAGGCACAATTTTTTAGGAGTTCCGTACAACATTTATTGATGTAGCAGTCGTACAGTTGTATGGATTTCTGGTACAGATTTCGAGGAGCTACATTCTGGAATTTTCTGAAGAAGACGAACATAAATTTTCTGAGATAAGTTTGTAATTTTTGTTGAAGATTAGACTGCTATAAAAGAAATTTCTCAGAAACTCATAAATAATAAAAATCCCTCTCTCACTAGTTTTCCCTTTGTGGGTTTTTCCAGGGTCAATGTTAGACCAAAAATTTATGTGTCTATAATTTTCTGAGTTTTGCATATTGCTGATATTTTATTTCTGCACTTAAAATGCTGTTCAGAATCCTCATGTTTCAATTCTGAAGTTTATTTTCTGCTAAGTTTTTATATGTTGATGTAAAACTGGTTTTGGGCATTTAACATTGGCTGAAAAATCAGCGAGACTGAAACTGGGTTGGGGTCTAAAAAACTAACATGTTATCAGAGCTGAGTTGAAGGGAAGCAGAAATTTCAGCAGATAGAAAGTTGGGACAACAGACACTTCACAGGGCAGAATTTTGAATTTGTTATTTTCAGCAGAAAAATAGTCAATGGCTACTAGTTTGAGAGTAGAGGACAGACTTGATGGGGCAGCAAATTTTGGTGCTTGGAAGGAGAGGATGGTCTTGCTTTTACAAGAAAATGAGTTGTGGGATATTGTGGAGAATACCACTACTCATCCTGTTGTGGTACCTACTGATGCTACTCTTCTTGTAGCCTATACTAAGAAGAGTGTCAAGGCTAAGAGATTTATTCTTGATGCCATCAAGGATCATCTGATTCCTCACTTGACGGGGAAGACACGTGCCTATGAGATGTGGGATTCTTTGACTAAATTGTACCAGAGTACAAATGAGAGCCGGAAAATGGTTTTGAGGGAAAAACTAAAGAGCATAAAAATGACCAAGGCTAAAAATGTGGTCACATACCTTACTAGATTGACACAGGTGAGGGATGAACTTGGAGCTATGGGGGAATCCATAGCTGATAGTGATCTTGTGAGAACAACATTGAATGGAGTCTCCAAACAATGGGTTGTTTTTGTGGAGGGCATTGTTTCTAGGGAGAAGGTTCTCGGTTGGAAACATCTTTGGGATAACTTTGTTCAGGAGGAGACCCGGAGAGCTTATGTACATGGTAGTTCATCTACAGGTCATGAGGAGGAGAATGTGGCTCTTGCTACCACTAGTAAGAAGAAGTTCAAAAGGGGTCCAAAGGGAGGACAAAAGCACAAGGGTGAAGGGAAGAAAGACATGAGAAAATTCAAGTTCTTTGCATGCCATAAGTTTGGGCACTATGCAGGACAATGTCCAAACAAGAAGAAGAAACAAACATCAGCTTCAACAGAGGTGGAAGAGTTTTCCACCAAGTTTGACAAGGAAATTTCCTTGATTGCTTGTCCATCCTTGAGGACCACTACTATATATGCTTAGTATATTGACAGTGGTGCCTCTCGCCATATAACAACAGTTCATGAGCACCTGATAGATCTTACTCAGTGTGGAGATGCAGAGGTAGTGCTTGGAGATGACCGGGAGATCAAGGTGGCTGGTTGTGGGATCGTATCATTTCATAGGGAGTCTTTGCCTCCCATGACTTTGACAGAGGTTCTATATGTTTCGAGCTTGAAGAAGAACTTAGTGTCAGTTTCTACTATTGAGGAGAAGAGCTATCAGATCTTGTTCCATGATGGGCAGGTGCTTCTTTTCTCCAGAGGGTCTAGCATCACTTCGGCCAAAGTGATTGGTACTAGACATGAGAGGCTGTACAATTTTTTGTTCTATCCAGCAAGAGCATTGATTCATTCTACCAGTAGCAGCAGTGACCTATGTGAGATATGGCACAGGAGGATGGCACATTTGCACCATGGGGCTTTGAGAGTTATAAGGGAGATGGTGACGAGAGTTCTAGATTTCAGTTCAGAGCACCATGAGTTGTTCAAGGGGTGTACTTTGGGAAAGTACACCAAGACTTCTTTTCTGAGTAGTGACAATAGAGCAGCAGGGATACTTGATCTTATACATTCAAACATATGTGGCCTGATGTCTTCGACATCATTGACTGGTTCCCTATACTATGTTGTATTCATTGATGACTTCTCTCGAAAGTCCTGGATTTTCTTCATGAAGACCAAAGGATAGGTCTTCAGTCGGTTCCAAGAGTTCAAAGCTCTTGTGGAGAACTAGACAGGGAAGAAAATCAGAGTCGTGAGATAGGACAATGGGGGTGAGTATACCTCCAAGGAGTTCATGGACTTTTGTGCAGGAGAGGGCATCAGGAGGGAGTTGATTGTTCCTTACAACCTGCAGTAGAATGGGGTTGCAGAGAGGAAGAACAGGGCCATTGTTGGGGCTGCGAGAGACATGCTACATGATCAGGGGCTGACACTATTTCTATGGGTTGAGGCATGCTACACTACAGTCTATCTGTAGAACAAGAGTCCTCACAGGGCTATGGGTAGCATGAATCTTGGTGAGGCTTTCGCTGGGAAGAAGCCTGAGGTGGGGCACTTTCATATTTTTGGGTGCATCACTTATTCATATGTCCCTTCTGAGAAGAGGAAAAAGCTAGAGCCCATGGCAGAGAGAGGGATCTTTGTTGGGTATAGTGAGACTTCAAAGGCTTTTCATATTTACCTTCCTTCCTTGAGGAAGACTGTCTTGAGGAGGGATGTCAGATTTGAGGAGGATGGAGACTTTAGGAAGTCTAGAGGGACAGAGAGATGTGAGAAGTCTTCATCTCATACTCAGATGATCCCGCAACAGACTACAGTGACACAGATTTCAGGGCCACCAGCTTCGGTGACGACAGGTTCACAGGTGACAGGGCCACAAATTTCAGGTTCACAGGCTACTGGACCACAGGTTTCAGGATCAGGTACTTCAGAGTCTACTACAGGATCATTGTCTTTAAAACATGGGGTTGAGCAGGGAGATTCTCCTCCACAGGACACTACTTCAGAGAGGAGGAAGCCCAAGTGGCTTCAGGACACTTTGAGGGAGGCACAAGGTTCAGTGGGGAATCCCAAATAGGCAATGAGGGAGAGTAAACCTCCCAAGAGGTTTTGCAGCTACATCACGATGGTGAGCAGTATTCGGGAGTCTAAGCCTTCCACTTTTGAGGAGGCCACTAGTAGACAGGTATGGAGAGATTCCATGATGGAAGAGTATAATTCCATCATGAAGAATGATGTATGGGAATTTGTTCCTAGACCTGAGGGGAAGTCAGTGGTGACTTCCAGGTGGCTCTACAAGCTAAAGCATGTTGCGGATGGTAGCATTGAGAAGTACAAAGCTCGTTTTGTGGATCGGTGGTTTTCACAGGTTGAGGGAGTCGGCTATGATGAGACCTTTGCACTGGTTGTTAGATACACTTTGATCAGGGAAGTGATCTACATTGCAGCAGATATGGGTTGGAAGATCCACCATTTGGATGTGAAGACCTCATTTCTGAATGGTCGTATTGAGGAGGAGGTGTATATTGAGCAGCCTTTGGGATTTGAGGTTCATGGGAGAGAGTCTCATGTGTGTAGACTAAAGAAGGCATTTTATGGGCTGAAACAAGCTCCCAGAGCTTGGTATTCAAGGATAGATGCCTATTTGCAGCAGTTGGGTTTTGAGAAGAGTGAGGCAGATCCCAACCTATACTTCATTGTGGTTGGAGAGGATCCTCTCATTCTTCTACTATATGTGGATGATCTTTTCATTATAGGGGTAGAGAGACTCATCAGAAGTTGCAAGGAGAGCCTTGCTTTAGAGTCTGAGATGACTAATATCAGACTGATGCATTAATTTTTGGGATTGGAGGTTTGGCAGGAGCCTGGAAACATATTCCTGGGACAGGGGAAGTATGTGTGTGATATTCTGAGAAGATTTCAAATGGGAGATAACAGGCCCATGACCACTCCCATGATTACCAACTGGAATAAGCTTCATGCTTCTGAGTCACAGTTGGTGGATTCCACTTTGTATCATCAGTTGATCGGGGCATTGATGTATTTGGTCAATACCAGGCTAGATATTTGTTTTGTTGTTAACACTCTCAGTCAGTTCATGGTAGAGCCTAGGAGAGTGCACTGGGTGGCAGCAAAACATGTTCTCAAGTATCTTTGTGGTACAGTAGATTATGGTTTGGACTATCATAGAGGAGATGGAGTTCGTCTGGTTGGCTATACAGACTCGGATTGGGCAGGATGTGTCAGTGACAGGAAAAGCACTTCAGGGTGCTGCTTCGGATTAGTATCAGCAGTTGTGTCTTGGTTCAGTCATAAGCAAAAGTCAGTGGATTTGAGTTTGGCAAAGGCTAAGTATATGGAAGCTAGTCAGGCCAGTTGTGAGGCCCTTTGGCTTCACAAGATGCTGGTGGGATTGTTCGGTGTGCAATTGAGGCCTACTATGATTTACTGTGATAATCATAGTTGCATTAAAATCTCAGAGAATCCAATTTTTCATGACCAGTCTAAGAATATCGAGATTTATTATCACTTCATCCGTGATTATGTTTAGAGAGGAGCTGTGGAGCTACAATACATATCTACAGAGGAGTAGGTTGCAGACATACTCACCAAGGCATTGGGCAGAGGAAAGTTTTTATTTTTCAGGGACAAGCTTGGAGTGGTGAGTAACACTTTCCTCAGTCTGAGGGAGTGTTAAATTTTTTAATTAAATAAAGTACCAAGGCAAGTGTTTCTCTTCCCTAGGCGCCTAAGGGGGAGAAAGTGCCTAATGTGGGCCCTAGTCAATTAATTTGTGAGATGTAAATTAAAAGGTGACTTTATGACTAAAGTGAGGGTGAGTGAAGAGACATCAAATTGCAGCCACTCATCTAATCTAATCTCAACCATTAGATTAGAAAACCCCTGACCTTCCGTCATGAGGTCGATTAGGGCAAGGGGGCGCACCCATTCTTGGGTTGTTCATTCATTCTTGTTGAGAGAGTAAGAGAGAGTAAGAGAGAGGTCAAGCTTAAGGAAGAAGGGGAAGTTGCTAGAGTAAGAGCATGATTCCCAAGGCAGCCAATTAGCACAAAAATCGAGGAGGGTATTGCTGAGTGTGAGGGTCGTACCATATGGATTTATTGAGGGTCGTACAACAAATTTTTTTGCATAGATTTTGAGGAAAGGGAACAACAGTCTTGTGGAGGTCGTATAGTACAGATTTGACAGTTCGTACAACAACAAAAGGACAACAGTCTGTACAGCAAGGTACAACATGCATTTCAAGGCATGGCATGATTTTCGAGGGGCATTTAATGCACAAAAAAGAGGGTACAACAAACACAAAATAGAAGCATAATTTTCGAGGAGTTCCGTACAACATTTATTGTTGTAGCAACCATACATTTGAACAGATTTCTGGTACAGATTTCCAGGAGTTGCATTCTGGAATTTTCTGAAGAAGACGAGCATAAATTTTCTAAGATAAGTTTGTAATTTTTGTTGAAGATTAGACTACTGTAAAAAAAAATTCTCAGAATCTCATAAATAATAAAAGCCCTCTCTCACTGGTTTTCCCCTTATGGGTTTTTCCAGGGTCGATGTTAGACCAAAACGTTCTGTGTCTATAATTTTCTGAGTTTTGCATACTACTGATATTTTATTTCTGCACTTAAAATGATGTTCAAAATCCTCATGTTTCAGTTCTGAAGTTTATTTTCTGCTAAGTTTTTATATGCTCATGTAAAACTGGGTTTGGGCATTTAACATTGGTTGAAAAATCAGCGAGATTGAAACTGGGTTGGGGTCTGAAAAATGAACATTATATATGTCAATCGACTATTCAAACATGAAAAACGACCTCTTCACGACTGAGAAAATTGTGTTTTTCTAAAGCAGTTTTGCATATGATTGGAGTCCCGATTTTGGGTTTTAGAGATTCGGGGAAACAAAGCAGTGGTTATTAAAATCTCCACATCGACCAAATCCCCGAAACAGATTTTGGTTTTTACATTGCACTCTTCCGGGCCTTCGAGTTTCGGGTATCATGTCCTCAAGAGTTATGACATGAAAGGAATCCTGAATCACGAAATCGCGATGGGATTAATTAAATGATAATCACTTTTTTTAATTTCTTAATTAATCATGATTAGCATTTAATCTTTAACCTTTCATGGATTTAAGTGTTGGGACTTTGATAATACTTGACGCGAGAAATCCCGAATCGCGAAATTGCGATGAGATTTATTAACGTTAATCTTTCTTAATCTTTATTTGACCTGACTTATCCTTTAATACTTTAGTGAATTCGTGGATCGGGGTTGTAGTTATTAAAATATCTACGTCGGCCAAATCCATGATGGCAAAAAACCTAAACTTGTGAGCTTTTATCCATGTGGCTTAATTCTCGGTCTATGCGGTCGTTCCACTGTCAATGCTTCCATTCATTCTCCTTGTGACTCAACGCTTGAACATATGGTACATTTCTTTGATTCTCACATGAACCCTGTCTTTGGATTTTTCGTGAGTTGGCTTTTGATGGTTATACTGTTGTGGCATTTGGGGTTGATTTTAGCATTATTTGACTGAAGATGATAGGTAGAGAACATTCAGTGATGCATGTGATAGACAAATGGCTGTTTTCTCACATCTACACTTTCGGCACTCAAACACTATAATTTTTTTTTCTCTCCTAAGTTACCGAAAGCTAAAATTTCAATATTTGTTACAATAGAGGCTCCATCTAGGGATGGTGCTTTCCTGCAAAGCACCAAGAATAGTAGACCAGGTGCCTTCATCCATTGGGCGACCTGAGATAATCCTTATCAAACACTAAACCATGTCACTTTGCTTGCACGTTTCCAAAACAAAAAACTTCTTATGCATTCATTGGGCTATGGAGTTGTAATGCTTTAAAACAAAACCATACTGGATTCCAAACTAAACTGGAAACATACTGAAAACCATTTTTGTACTCTAGTGCTCAAAGTCAAGATTATTTATATACATCACCTACTCTAACCGATATCACTACTTTGTTCAAGTATAGGAAAACTTCCAAATCAACCAAGCGAGTATCTGACTAACCAACTTAATTATGCTTACATATTTGAGCAGAAAAATGACAAGAGAAACTTCAAATTCCAAAACATTCCCTGAGAGCAGGTACTTATAGTTTTGCAATTTAGACTTCAAGATGTTGGAAATAAAAAATTTAGTCCCCCATTTTGACTCCATATAAACTGCTACTGGATCATAAAAGTCACATAGAAATACCTCATTTTGTTGTTGTTCCAACTGACTAAAATGTTGTTGTTTGCTGCCTTTATTGATCTGAATGTTAAATGTGGACTGCTCAATATTTTTTGGGGAAACATGCATGATCAACTACTTATCTGAACATGTCTGCTCTCTTTCATCATATCCCTATAATCTGAATTCATCACTATGATATCCTAGCCTATTACAACTAACAATTTTTAAGAGAGAAGAAGAGATATGTTCTTCATTTCCTACACTACTGTCTTGATAATGATCAAATAAAAACTGAGTCTGAAAATATGCATCATGAAAAAATTTATGATCACCCTCTCCAACAATGATATCTTTAGAGGATGTATCAAAGTTAAAAGGATCTTCATTGGACTCTTGATCAACAGATTCATATCTATGTTAAACCATAGCATTCATACTTTTCTGATCATCTCTTAGTTGATAAATAGGATTTGATGAAATTTCATAAGCCAACAAATCTTTAAAATCCTCTTCATCATCACTATATTTATCGAATATTGGAAAATCAGAATAAAATCCTGAAGGTTTCTGCATTGAAAAATCAACAATCTGATCTTGAAACGGATTTTGAAAAATATCACTGTCTTCTTCATCATCATCAGCCTTTACATCAAAATCTAAATCATTCTCGAACACCAAACATTCTTCAGGATGGTTAAACATGACAGCCACCTCTTTTTCATGAAACAAAATAGAGTCTACAAGATATTCAAGAGTGTGTGAATGTTTCATATCTGTGTAAGCAGGGGTTGCAACATGACTGTTCAAGAGAAAATCTATCTCTTCTTCTATTAAAAGAGGAGGTGGTGTATGCAATTTCTGGATCAAGCAACTATTTTTTTCTTTCTCTTCTACAGGTTGACCATGATGTTGAATATCTTCTTCTTGAATATGATCACAAGAGATATCATATCATGTTTATTTATCAGCCAACTCTTTGTCATGTTGGTCACCTTCATCCACTAGAGAAATTTATGTTGTTTCTTCCTCCTCTTCAAAAGGATTTGTTTGATCTTTTTGTCTTATGAATTCTATACTACAACAATCTTCAAAAAGGATTTCAGCTGAATATATCCTCTTACAATATCGATGAAAAAGTGTGTGAAAATATTTCAATGAAGAAATACTGGAATGGGGTAAAGATTTATACCAGAGCCTAGCATCTCTTTCCAATGAAAACATAAACAACTTCATGAGGACATCTTCATGATGTACATTTAATTCATCCATGAGCTTGTGGAATTCAAACAAGTGTTGAGCAGGATTGTCGTCCGCGTATTCACCAAATTTAGGAAGGACATCTTCCCAAACTTTAATGTCTGGAACAGTGTTTGGAAAACCATAAACATTTGTAAAGTCTAGAGGAGAAAACCTTGCAGCAATCTGAGAAGCGAATGAATTTGACATTTTGAGACCAGTGGAGTCACCAGCGAAATCATGTACAGTCTACGAACCAAGGATTCATTGTGTGAATGATCATAGCCAATTGAATGCCTATCCCTTGTTTTCCATTAAGAGATAGTTCTTAAATTTTTTCGTATCCCAGGGAATATAGCTTTGTTCCTCCGTTCACCCGCAACGGCGCCAGAAATTTTTATCACAAGAGTTGGTTCTAGGCTGTAATAGAGCCAAGCCTTAGAACATTTTAAATGAAAAAATAAGTTATCATTCAGAACTTGATTTGGGTTGCGTGCAAGTAAATTCTAAGATAACCACGAACCACTTTTGATTAGAAGCTGCCCCTTCCAACCTGAGAGGGATATCTCGAATATATGTCACGATAGGATGCTCAATAAGCTTAACAATGGGCAGATCTGTGGATAACAGAAAGTTTTGAGGTTTTTAGGGTTGATGGGTTGGACCAGAAAGTAGTCCATTGGGCATGGAGTCAAATGATCAAGCAAGTAATAAGAGTGTTTCGGCAATGCAAATCCATGGAGCAGAGGCAAGATAGAAGTTGATTATGGAGGGAAGGATTTATAAAAGGTATGGAAGAAAAATAAAGATAAAACATATCAAAATTCAAGGAGCACTTAGCAATGAGTGAATTCCAAGAATAAATTAGTGAAAAGAGATGGTTGGGACAGAGCTTCTAGCAAAGGATGAATTCTGAACCTTGAGCTCTACAAGAAACAACCTATAACCAGTCTGCAACAGAGAATCTAAAAGAGGATGAATTCTATTAAAAAACAGTTACAAATCGAGAAGAAAATATATATGGAGTGATATTGAAACTAAGAAAATGGATAAACTCTACAAGCAACATCATAAGAATCTATGATATGGATAAAACATGCTTCTGCAATCTTTTATTAAACTGAAAATGAAATATACATCCCATGAGTACTCCTCCTGTGTCCCCCTCATTCTTTTACAAATATGCCTCATATATGTATTGAGGTCGAAATCCTCTCTAATCTAAAAGATAACAACAGTTATAACCAATTCTTGAAACGTTCTGCCATAGAAAATGGGCCAAACTGTCAAAAACTAGGGCTGCGGTTATGGCTCTGTATCTATCAAATCGCGACAGTTGTGTATAAAATGAAAGAGGCTATTGTGAAACTATTTATTTTGAGAAAAAATCTCTCTCAGTTCCTTGATACCCCTTTTCATTTTCCCCAAATCTGTATTTCACAAACATGTGTCAAAACAGGAAAATATGAAATCCGAAAATTAGGGCTCAGAGATGGATTTGATTCTCCCAATCTGTGACACCTATAGGAAACCTGAAAAAGAATAATGATATATGATGTTTAAGGAACATTATCTTCCAACCGTTTCTCAAAATGATACTCCAGTCGCTCAGAATCCTCATTTGAAAATGATGACTCAGCACAGTAAAAAATGCCACATTTCTGGAAAAAAATATCATCTTGTGTGGGAATTTTGACTACCTTACCAAGCTCAAAATGAAATTATGAAGCCACCACTGGACATATTAGTATTTATAGATTTCAATCGACTATTCAAATGCAAAACACGACCTCTCCATGACTGAGAAAATTGTGTTTTTCAAAAGCAGTTTTGCATATGATTGGAGTCTCGATTTCAGGTTTTTCGGGATTCAGGGAAACGAACCAGTGGTTATTAAAATATCCACGTCGAAAAAATCCCCGATGGAAAAATCCCCGAAAAATATTTCAGATTTTACATTGCAGTCTTTCGAGACTTCGAGTTTCGGGTATCATGTCCTCAAGAGTTATGACATGCAAGGAATCCCGAATCGCGAAATCGCAATGGGATTAATTAGACGATAATCATTTGTTTTAATTTATTACTTAATCACGGTTAGAAATTAATATTTAACCTTTCGTGGATTTAAGTGTCGGGACTTCGATAATACTTGACGCGAGAAATCCCGAATCGCGAAATTGCGATGAGATTTATTAACATTAATCTTAATCTTTATTTGACCTGACTTATCCTTTAATACTTTAGTGAATTCGGGGATCGGGGCTATAGTTATTAAAATATCTACGTCGGCCAAATCCCCAATGGTAAAAAACCCAGACTCGTGAGCTTTTTCTCCATGTGGCTTAATGCTCGGTGTATGCGGTCGTTCCACTGCCAATGCTTCCATTCATTCTCCATGTGACTCAACGCTTGAACATATGGTACATTTCTTTGATTCTCACTTGAACCCTATCTTTGGATTTTTCGTGAGTTGGCTTTTGAATTTTATACTATTGTGGCATTTGGGGCTGATTTCGACGTTATTTGACTGAAGATGATAGGTAGCTAAGATTCAATGATGCGCGTGACAGCCAAATGGTCGTTTTCTCACATATACAGTTTTGGTAGTTAAACACTATAAATTTTTTTTCTCTCCTAAGTTACCGAAAGCTAAAATTTCAATATTTGTTACAATAGGGTGTGCGCATGGATAACAATGGCACACGTGGTGTGAACAATATTGGCAGGGTGCAAAGGAATTTTGTTGGTGCGCACGCAATGTGGGTATATGTTGTCGTGCAATAGTTTAATTAATGGTGTGTGCAGAGTACTGGTGTGCAGTGGGAGAATACTAAACTTTGGCATGGTGTAGCATGTAGAGTGCAATGCAATTGGAATATTAGCGTGCGACACAAAAATTGTGCACAACAGGCATTAGTGCATGAACCAAAATTGTGCATAGTAGATATTGGTGTGCGACACAAAGGTAGTGCACACCAAATATTAGCGCGACAGAGAAGTGATCCACATTGGTTATAGGTGACCAGAGCATGTGATACCTTATGATGTTGTTTCACATGATAAATATCGGTCTACAACAACAGAAAACCAGTGAATTTCTGCGACATTTTATACTATTTGAAAGTCATCTTTTTGCAACGTGTTTTTTGGGCCCTAAACAGCGTTGAAGCTACTCAAAAACCCCAAAAACAAAATGTACTTACAAGGCTACACTATCTCTTTGCAATTCAAATGAAATAACCCAAAGATATCTTTCTAATGGTGTAAAGCGTTCATCAAACGGAGATTTTATGAGGAAGTTACAAGACAAATAGTGGAGGGTAAATTTTAAGACCCAACTAACTTCGAAGGGCCATAACTATTTGCTCTGCAATCGGATTGAGGCACATGAGTAGTATATGGAAATATATTGAACCATAGAAAATATTCCTAGATCTGAATAAAAATTATGGGCAGGTTAAAAAAATTTAAGATGGAAAAGAAGGTACATGTAGCGTTCCAGACCAAAAACATTAATTGGCCTAGAACTTCAACAAGTTGTACCTAGCAGTCCGGAACCCAGAAAGAGGTGAAATTTGGTCAGACAATCCAAAATATGTATATGAAGAAACCCAATTGAGATCCTACTAAAACTCCAATGGAGTAGATGCAAAATAGCATAATTATAGCGCAAAATTGCACCAAGTTGAAGAGTGAACAAAAAAAAAATTAATGGACAATTTTAAAAAGACCTTAACTTTCTTCTCAAGACTCATAATTGAAAAAGGGAATAGTCATTAGAAATGTCTTGGATAGAGGAGTCTAATTATCCACCTAGAAAATCGATTTGGCGCAAACCCAGGATAATATCATTTTAACTCAAAAAATTGGACTAGTATGCACATGTAGGTGAGGTGTCGATTCAACTTCCTTCAGTAAGTTGTAGTAAGGCTGAGTAGGAGGAAGAACTTAAGGAGAAAATATAAAGGTATGCTATGGAAATCAGGTCTTCCAACACCGTAAGGAGGAAAAGGTTCAAATACAAGATCCTCTTGGATTCAAAACTTTAGGAAACTGAAGAACATTAATGACAACACTACAATCGAACATACATTACAATATAGTCGAAAACAATCCATGTGAATCCTTCAATCATGGACACTTAAGTATTAGAGGAAAGTAGGATGAAAATAAGCTGACTTTAATTAAACGAGAAGTATTAGATCACAATACATAACAGAGAACCAAAAACTTCATCAAAAGTTTACAATGCGGGAGCCTAGCTCAACCATCAACCCTTAACAAAATATAAAACTGATCTATTTATACCCAGATCAGTTCACAATTACCAGGAGTGTGATCTGGAAATGCCATTCAAAGCATTGCGTCTGAACAATCCTCTGTCAGATTGGACATGTTTCCCTCTATCAGACATAAACTAGATTCAGTAAGGACCTGCAGAAAACCGACCATCATTGTACCTTGCTGACAATCCGGCCTCCTTGGACATAACTATTGAGCCTTCCATTTATGATTTGAGTTGAGATTTTAGCTACCAGCCCCTGCCTCATTGAATCTTCATCGGGTTTAGAGCACAACGAGGCGAACAATCCATAGAAGACCACCTCTCACAATTGTATTGGGCACTACGGTTGTGGAAGTCAACCTTCGATCATTGTTTGACCCCTCCTTGGGATTGGAGTGCAGTGAGACAATTGTTGGTTGGACACTTGTCGACCCGGGATAGGGCGTTATACACAAATTTTCATACCGGGCCCACGAAATGTGGTGCGGATATTCACCACTTTTGGGCCCGATATGCACCTCCAACCAACACGTCGCCTCTCCGCGAAACCACGGTTTCGATTTCGTCTCGCCCTTTGGATTTTAACTTCTGCATATGTTGCAGCCCCGATATGATCAATGACCATCGATCTAGAGGGGAGGTGATATCTGGGCACGCCGACCACTTTTAGTGCCCCCCTGCAAAACTCTTATCTGCCCGCTAACTTTGGAGTCCTTCCAATTGTGTTTAGAGGTAGCGCCACATTGAACCTGTGTAGGGAAAAATCACCATTGTAATTTCCTTGGCCTGCTTTGTGTGGGGACGACTGTCACTTTTTGACCAAGGTGCCATTTTCTAATGGAAAACAACCATTTAGAAATAATATGTGTTAATAGTTGGGAATTTATTTCTCAAAGGTGCCAAACTGCAACTACATGGCTCTAAGACTTATTGTTTGACATGTTGTTGAAGCCTCAGAAAGGAGGGGGTGCAGCCAAAGGATTGTTGATCAGATAAGGGGCACACTCCCTAGGTTGGGATAGGCATGTGGGGAATGAGGGATTGTAGGTTGTTAGTTTGAGTTGGCACCTATGACGGAGTCTTTCCTGCTGTCTGAGATACATCATCCTAGTTAGGAATCCCTTTACCTAGGTGGAGCTTAGTCTCAGCTCGGGGGTGACCCATTGTTGAGAGTGATGAGCAGCGTGGTCTAAGGATGGGAGATTTGTGGAAGTTATTCATGAAGTTGGTGATATTTTTACCAAGATAAGTGTCCATTTTTTGTTAAGTAACACGCTACATTATTATGTATGCGTTTATTTTTATAGGTTATTCCTGTGTGTGCTACATGTGTATTTTTTTATTATTATTCTGTATGAATCTGTGCATTTGCAGAATATATTTGTCTATTTTAAGTTTTATATATATAAAGTTCCGCAAGAGTTTTTGTGTGTATATGTTTTAATTTGTATACAGTTCAAAAAAAATGATGTGGCATAGCCTAGTTGGATGTTGGGGATGTTACAACCAAACATATTGAACACATATCTACTGGTTGACCTTCGATGCTCCAGATATCCATCCCAGTCAGCGTGGACAAAGACATGTACATCTAATTCATTGTCACTTCTAGTTTTTCCTTGGTAGCATATAGCATAGTATTTTGTGCCATACAAATACCTGAATACTCTCTTGACAGTTGTTCAATGCTCCTTTCCATGTATCAACATGTATCTACTCAACACTTCCACTGCATGGGAAATGTTTTGTCGATTGTAGACCATCACATACATTAGAGTACCAACAACACTTGCATATGGAACACATGCCATGTCCTCTATTTTCTCCTTCATTCTTCGTCATTGTTCAACAATTATCCTTCCTCCCACAAGAATTGACACCTTCATAGGTTTTCAATCCCGCATGTTGAAACATTTCAATATTGTTTTAATACACTTCTTCTGGTTCAACTAGATATTTCTAGCTGCTCAATCTCTCTTGATCTCCATTCCTGGGATGAATTTCACTGCACCACAATCATTCATGTCGAACTTGGAGGATAACTTCTTCTTCACCTCGTTTATTATGTTCACGTTGCTTCCAAACAACAACATGTCATTGACATACAATGCTACATATATGAAACACCCACCTTCTTCTTTGGAATATATGCAGTGATCAACTTTGCTTCTCACAAATCCCAAAATAAGGATTTATGTTTTGAACTTTTGGTACCACATCCTTGGTGATTGTTTTAGACCATAAATGGATTTTTTAAATTTGCACACCAAATATTTCTTTCCCCTTACTACAAATCCTTTAGGATGTTTCATGTATATTTCTTCTTCCAGGTCCCCATGTAGGAAAATTGTATTTACATCCATCTGTTCTATTTCCAAGTCAAATGTTGCAACAAAAGACATTAGTACTCTAATGGAAGTTATTTTTCAACAGGGGAAAAAATCTCACCGAAGTAGACTCCTTCAACTTGGGAATATCCTTTCGCTACCAATCGAGATTTGAATTTCTCAACTTGACCTTTAGCATTCATTTTCTTCTTGAATACCCAATTTATAACAATCATATTTCTTCAACTAGGCAGTTCAACTAAATTCCATGTCTCATTCTTATGCAAGGATTCCATCTCTTGGACCATGGTGTCCTTCCAGAGTTTTCCCTCTACTGAGTCGACTGCCTCCTTGAACGACTTGGGCTCTTCGTCAGTTTCAGTTAACACAAATGCAGAATGAGATTCGGGTGGAATATACTTTTCGAATGGTTTTATTAATCACTCTGACCTCATTAAAATCGGGTTCAGTGGTTCCACCTATTCATTTGATTCAATCGACTTATCTGAATCAACTTCTTCATTCCTCAGTTCAAACCACACCTTCTCTGGATTGTTCTATGTTTGAACCATCACTTTAGACTCATACTTCCTTCCGACTTCTTTGAAGATCACATCTCGACTATACACTATTTTCCTTGATGCGGGATCCCAAAGATTATATCATTTCATTCCTTCTTTGTATTCAATGAAAATACACTTGACTGCATTCTTGTTGAGCTTGCTCCTCTTTTCCTTGGGAACGTGCAAGAATGCATCTCAACCAAATATTTTGAGATGTGAAACTGAAGTCTTCTTACCAAACCATACCTCATCTGGAGTCATGTCGACTAGCACCGAAGAAGGTGACATATTCATTAGGTATTTTATAATGTTGACTGACTCTTCCCAGAATTCTTGTGCTTGCCCAACCCTAGTGAGCATGCTCATTTCCTTGTCCATCAATGTTCTATCCATTCTCTTAGCAACTCCATTTTGTTGTGCAGTATATGGTGTGGTATTTTGGCATGTTATGCCACACTACTTGCAGAAATGATCAATTTCCTTTCCACAGAATTCACCACCATTGTCAGTTCTCAACACATGAATATTATTATCTATCTAGTTTTCTACAAGATATTTAAACTCTTTGAATTTATCAAAAACATTTTATTTCTTACTCATGAAATATGTCCATGTATTCCTAGAAAAATCATCTATGAAGGAGACATAATACAGGAATCCATGAAGTGAAGGAACTAAAATAGTCCAAACACATATGTTGGTCCTTAACCAAGTTTTGAGGATTCTTGGTCATGTTTGACCTATTTTTGGGACTTCGACGGGATGTCAAAGGCGGAGCGCAAGACGAAGCAGAGATCGTGGGATCTCGGCCCCTTTTTAGGGATTTTTGGGTTTTGGGCTTATGTAACGAGTATGGGAACGTCGGCCCATGGGTTTTACCCATGTTTAGGCCCGATTTTGTAATGTATAAATAGAAAGCTAGGTGATGTAGGAATTAGTTCGATCTATGTGATCGAAGAGTGGTAAGTTGTTCTAAGTGCAGGTAATGATTGTAAATGCTTCATGCATACTGTGTGAAACTTGCAGAGCTAAGTGCAAGTGATTGTAAGAGACCGTGAAGAGACTTTGTGTTGTAACCTAGGGAAGGAGGATCTACCGAGGTGCGCAGATCCCCTGTCCTCTATGGAATGATTTTTGAGGCTTTATGCATGCAAGAAGATTGAAATAAGCTAATAAAGGAGATGAAGAGTTAGTGGACGTAGCCCCAGGGTAAGGGTGAACCATGTATATCATGTGTTGTGAATGATTTATGCTTTATGGTTGCTCTCTTGTTTATATGATTAAATGCTTAGTGCGTTGTTAGATGATGAATGAATCTAATATGGTATCTTAGTGCTGAATAATGTGAATGAATACTAGATCTGATCGAGGTTAGTATTCTTAGTGCTTGACTCTATTGAATCTATGGGAATGTTGCACTGATTTATTATTAGGGTTTAACTGCGTTGTAAACTAAGAATGGATATTGATGAACTATAACTGCTAAGTTCTCTGTTAAGGTGTTACAATCATAGATCTGTGTCCTAGCTAAGGTTGCAGACACTGGAGTCCTGCAACCACCCCTACCTATACCTTGGGTGAGACTTCATCTACTTCGCAGGTGTTATCGAAAGAGCCGGTAGTTAGGGTTTTGTTGGTGCGTTGTTGTAGCATTGAACCCCGTGTCTGCCCCTGTGCCACCAAATGGTTCTGTTGTCGGGACTGAAACTGTGATTGTTGGGAACTAAGGAAAAAGGAGCTTTGTGCAAAGATCTGACCTAAAAATGTGAAAGCTCTGTGCGTAGATCTGTTGCCCTAGTGCGTAGTATTCTACTTAATCTGTGAAGCTCTATACCAAGAAGAAGAGTCAGATATGAAGGAAAGAGGTAATATCTATAAGCTCTGTGCTTTGTTAAAGGTAAGATAAGTGGAAATTTTTGTTTCAGAAGTATGGATCTAGGTATGTTTGATAAATTTTGTCCCAGCTTGAAAAGTAGGGCACAACTAGAAGAAAGACGATTTGATATAAGTATATCTGATAAGAATAGTGAAAGATATGTTATGCCTATGCATAGAAAAAATGTTTGGACTAACCAATGGATGCAGGATCCTTGAAAGAATTTTTTGTCGGTTAGCTACTATGATCCTAGTGCGCAGTACATGAAAGGTTGGGGATCATTTAAAAGAAAACGAGGATTAACCCTTTGTTACAGTTGCAGAAGACCGAGACATCTAGCTAAGGAATGCCCTGGTAGAAAATCTAGTTGTCTTTGTTGTAAAGCTATGGACCATAAAGTTTTAGATTTCCCTAGAATGATTGCTAAGCTTGAAAGAATGAATATGAGACAAGAAGGCCATGAGAAAGGTAAAGAAACTAAGACCATGGAAAAACCCCAGAAAGAATCAGAGACTGTATTGCTGCAAATAAAAGAAACCTTGAATGACCACCGAAATATCAACTTGTCAGATATCTTCAAAGAAAAAGAGTGCATAGAAGCAAGAATAGGAGACTTCGACATTGACTGTGTTCTGGATGAAGAAACACAGGTGAATATTATGACAAAAATAACTTGGAAAACTTTAGGAAAGCCTATTATGATTCCTTCATTGGGAAGAATAGGATTATTTAGAGGAAAGTTGATAAACCTACGTGGAAAGCTCACCCAGATATCTATGAGTGCTCATGGAACTTCGGCAGAGGAAGATTTTGAGGTTGTTAAATTTATTGAGAACAGTTCCTGATTTTTTATATTACTAGGAAAACCTTGGATTGAAAGGTATCAGTCCAGAAGGAAAGAAGAAGAAGTCTTAGGGCAGAAGAAGCAAGAGTTGAAAGATTTCATGACTAGGAGGATCATACACTTGATTGAAGAACACGAGAATAGATCGAAGCTATTTAGAACCATGGATGTAGAAATTGGAAGAACACAAGAGGAATCACAAGAGCCTGAAGCACCTACCCCAGATAGAGAAGAAGTATTGCCCTTGAATCCTACGAAAGAATCTCAACAATGAGAAGTTACTATGCCAATAGGAGATAAGAATCATAATGGAAAGAGGAATACCGAGACGAAGCTCACTGGAAAGAAGGCTAGAAAATTAAGTAAGAAGAGATCAAAGATCGAAAAGTTACAAAAGGTTCCAGAGGGAACTTCGCAGAAGGAAAATTTGCAAAAATGGAACTTCGTCGGGATATCAGAACAATGCCACATGGTACTTCGCCACAGTGAAGAAATATAGCCGTTGGAAATAGTATAACCATTAGAATGATGCCCCGAATAGATAGAATGAAATTTATGGTCATAAATCTTGTCATCAAACCGTTTGGACGGCATCGTAATGTACCAAATTGAATTAATGAAGGCTTCTCGCCCGTTGGAGAGATCCATTGTCTGGTTATCTACTTATTCCATCAAGCCTTGCACCGAGAACACTTTTTCCAACCGTGATTATCTGAGCCCGCAGATTAGTTGATTTCTCACAGTGATCATCGAGCTATCACCGTCCATCCCGTTGCATTGAGTAGTTACTCTTCAAACCCAATATATTAACCATGAGCTTGTATGTCCGAAGAGCTTAGTGTAGTCGAAGATTCTATGAAGGAGGTACTCATCAACCTCATGACTAAAAGAGTAATGTCTGAAAGGGTAATGTATGTGGGTGTAGAAGTGTCATCGATGAGAGTAGTGCAAGCCTCTCCATCGACTACTCACAAATCCGGACCATCATGGACAACAGCGGAAAAGAGAACCAATCACAGAGGTGAACTATTAAATGTGAAGCTAATCCCAACCATATTACCCGACTACATCCCACCTCTGGTCGATGCGGTGAGTTGTGATAGTGTGCCAAGATATTTTGAGTAGACCATGGTTACTGCGTACCTCCCAAAGGGGATACGTGCAGTTAGAGCTCAACAGGACAAGATCGCCACGTTGAACTTCAACAACTTTAACTTAGGAGACTGCAAGAACCATAGTATGCTTGCCCCATATAAATACTTGACCAGGACGAAGAGGAAGAACTCAAAAATAATCCCCCAACCGTGGACGATGAACCTCGTGCAGTCCACCCTGTTGAATGTAATGAAAATCCCACACTTTGGAAGGCACCAGGAGGTTAACGCCTATGTTAAACTCCTGCTCTCATGTTACCATGGCAGCTACTTATGGCTAGACCTCTGTATCACATTCGATCCGACATTGCGTATTGAGTATGCAAGGACCCGACCTGTAGGAATTCTATCTTGGGAAAGCTACAGATCGCACATTAGCACAAAAGATCAAGGATACCTATGACAATGTTGAGAAGAGGACGCAAGGCTACAAGGTAGATTCCATCCAGAATGGCGCAGTGCGCCTAGCATGCCAATTAATCATAGGAAATCTTGTGAGGAAGAATAGACCCACGCAGGTCATGGGCTTTGTTGTTGACCTCGTAGGGAAATGCGTGGAATGCCTACAGATGAATTGGGAGAAGTACCTAGTTAATCAGCTGGAATTAGACTACCGCAAAGCACAGGATCAGGGCTACGAGTTCCACTTTAGCTAGCTCCTGATCCTCATCACATTTATTTCTTGGGAGATGCTGGAAGGTGCGACCTTCCTAGACATTGAGTCATTTGAGTTGCTTGCTGCGAAGTTCACCACGCTTGGGTACTTGAGAAATATGAGAAAACAGTGGCAGTCGAATGCAGTCTTTCACACATATTATCTCTAGCTAAAGAGGGCTATAGAAGTTGAACCTCGTATGACGCTAAACACTCTACAGTGGTTCTAACCCCTCATGAAGTTTTGTGCAGATCAACACTTCATATATATCACTGCGCGAGAAGATGAGCATAAGGAGGATCTTCATTCATACTACAATCTCATAGAAGAGGACCTCGAGGAGATAACTAAGGACTGGTCAGCAGACCTCCTTATCCCCGCTAAACTTGCAGATATGTTTGACCTCGAACTTGATAGCTCAGAGGCCACTCAAAAATAACATGACACACCTAGAACCAGCAGAAGGAAGAAGACCGAAGAAGTCTAAGACTTAAGCAACACCTCAGAAAAAAAATACTTCAGTATCACCTGGACAAGGGGGTGATGATGAATTAGAAGAGATAAATGGAAAAGGAGATGAGCATAAGCAAGGTGAAGTAACACCGCCTAGAGATGAGGTTGATCCCTTGAAGAAGAGGAAGTTTTCTCCCCCGAAACCCTCTTCCCGGAAGAAATCCAGAGCCACCTTGACTAAGATGTAGACTATGCTCATTGTCGATGACTTTGACTTCATCATCGCAGTTGTAAATGACGCCTCACAGGAAATCTTGGAGAAACATGAAGCCAAGAAGGAGGAGATGTACAACAAAATTGAGGTTGAACTCCGAGGGGTACAGCAGGCCCTTCAGTCCAGTCATGCAGTTTCCACAACACCCCTGCCGTCGGAAGAACCAGAGTTGGGAGACGATCTAGAGCAACTCCGCAGACTAGCTGATGCGACCGAAGTTGGCCTTCGTCACGCACAAGAAGAAACAGAACAAGCCACCCATGCCTTGAAGCAAGTGCAAGAAGTACTCATAGAACAATGTTGAGTTGCAGAGTAGGAGAAGGTTTCCCTCCAAAAAAAGTGTGAAGAGGAGAAAGCACAGATTTAGCAAGAAAAAAAATAGTTGCTCGCTGAGAAACTCGAAGTGAATGAAGCAGTCAAGAGAGCACTTCGCTATGTGACAGGCTTAGAGACAAAAGCAGAAGACCGAGTTGAGAATCAAGTAGAACAACTCATGGAAGCTATCCAACATCTTCATCAAAGAATAGCAAGCTTAGAGCTACGAACAGTGCCCGACACTCTGCAGGATGTGAGAGATCAAAGAGAAGAAATTGCTCGAAGCGAAGTTGAGAGAATAAGGGCCCTTGCCATGGAATGTAAACAACTAAGTAATCACAATGCCCAGACCTATGAGTGACTCACTGAGAATCCAGAACTAAAGGCACTGGATTCACAGCTCCATGAGGCGAAGCAGTAAGAAGAAACAATACAGGAGCAGTTGAAGCCTCTGTTAGCTATTGAAAGGATGAAGCAATCCCAAGAGAAGCGCACTGCCCAACAGCAGGTCAACACCATTTAGAGAAAGTCATGGAAGTGACTCAAAGGCCCCAACCTATACAGGATGAGGCTTGCCAACTGTTTGCAGAGATCGAAGGCCAAGGACGAGAACTGGATCAAGTCGTCACTGTAGCTAAACAGTACTTAGAGGGACCTGTCAATGAAGTTGTTATCCAAGAGTTTGCTAAGCAGGAGGTCGTGGAACAACAACAAGTCGAAGCCGCTAGAGCCAATCTCAAGGCTTTTGAAGTAAAGTTACCCAGATCAGAGTGACTCAGGACGAGTCACAAGTTAGTGTTGGGTACTTTGACATCCTATCGAAGGCGGAGCGCAAGACAAAGAAGAGATCGCGGGATCTCAACCCCTTTTTAGGGATTTTTGGGTTTTGGGATTATGTAACGGGCATGGGAACGTCATCCCATGGGTTTTACCCATGTTTAGGACCGATTTTGTAATGTATAAATAGAAAGCTAGGCAATGTAGGAAGTAGTTCGATCTATGTGATCGAAGAGTGGTAAGTTGTGCTAAGTGCAGGTAATGATTGTAAATGCTTCGTGCATACTGTGTGAAACTTGCAGAGCTAAGTGCAAGTAATTGTAAGAGACTGTGAAGAGACTTTGTGTTGTAACCCAGGGAAGGAGGATCTAGCGAGGTGCGCAGATCCCCTACCCTCTGCAGAATGGGTTTTGAGGCTTTGTGCATGTAAGAAGATTGAAAGAAGCTAATAAAGGAGATGAAGAGTTTGTGTATGTATCCCCAAGGGGAGGGTGAACCACGTATATCCTATGTTGTGAATGTTTTGTTCTTTATGGTTGCTCTCTTGTTTATATGATTAAATGCTTGAATGAATCTAATATGGTAGCTTAGTGTTGAATAATGTGAATGAATACTAGATCTGAAATATGTTAGTATGCTTAGTGCTTGAATCTATTGAATCTATGAGAATTTTGCATTGATTTATTATTAGGGTTTAACTATGTTGCAAACTAAGACTGGATATTGATGAACTATAACTTCTAAGTGCTCCGTTAAGGTGTTCCAATCACAAATATGTGTCCCATCTAAGGTTACAGACAATAGAGTCCTACAACCACCCCTACCTCTACCTCGGGTGAGACTTCATTTGCTTTGCAAGTGTTGTTGAAAGGGCCGATAGTTAGGGTTTTGTTGGTACGTTGTTGGTGTGTTGAAACTCAGGTCTACCCCTGTGCCAACAACATCACTATGAACCAATTCTAGAATACGTTGTTCCCTTATCGTTTCAGATGGGAACCTCACCCGAATTATTTTTCCATATATACAATGTTCACAAAAGTTGACTTCTAAATTACATTCAGGAAAATATTCGACCATACCTGTGTTATGCATATCTTGAATTCATTTTTCTTCAATACATATCATCCTCTCGCTCCATAGCATGGTCGGGTCATTTTGATGAGGACTTATCGATTCAGGTTGAATTGAATCAGCCTGATTCGAGTCGAGTCGAGTTGAATTCGATTCAACTTCAGGAAAAATAATGTTTTTGCATCTAGTCGAGTCGACATTCCCTATTAACTTGTATAGGGTTCCAATCTGAACTCCTTTCATTAAGACCATCACACCTTTGACCATATTTCACGTATCCTTCTAAAATAGAGTGTGCACCCATGAATCACTCATGTTGCTGGCATATATCAGGTCTCTTGCCAAACCCATAATGTGTAGCACACCTTAAAGGGTTCTACTCCTCGCATCCTACAGTGTCAATCAAAATCTTCCTCGTCCGACATTGTTGGTTGTCGAGTAGCCCCCCAAGAACACATATCCTCCTTCATATCATTCATATTCGTAGAAACATTCTCTATGTAGTGTCATATGATGGGATATTCTTGAGTTGATCAACCAAGCATCTTGATCTGACTGTGTATTGGTCGATGCATGGTACACATCACCTCCCTTATCTAGAGTCATCTTTCTCTCAATCGACTACTTCTAATTGGATCATGTATTGGCTTATGTTTCCTTCGACTTCCAATCCCTTTTGTAATTCCCAACTTTACCACATTTCCAACATATTCTTATTGTTCACTGAACAAGGAATTTAGATATACCCTTCGACTTAGACTTTCTACCAAAGAATTTTCCTTTATCTCTGTCAATCAATCAACTTCTCACCACTAATGAATCTTTGGTTGATCCTTCCATGTTATTCCTTCTCATTTCTTTTGATAGTAGAGATGTAGCCACATCATCTAGCACTAATGTGTTTGAATTACTCCCTATATCCATGACTAAGCTATCCCAGGAGTCTGACAAAGAACATAATAGGCTAACACATTTCACCTCCTCG
>ML783067.1:30221-46453 GCA_009831015.1 Picea engelmannii
CTACGACCAGAAAAACATGACTGTAATGTTGTCTTCGTATTTTTCCTGAACGCCAATGTTCGACACATAACCTACCTCAATCACACCCACAGTGACATATAAAAAAGGAAATCAAATTTTATCCTCACATACAAAGATGTTCTGCAAGAGGATTTTGACTCAGGCATCTCCAGTATTGAAATTTTTCACTTTCAAACTGGAAATAGAAAACAACAAACAACGAATAGGAAGGTAAAAATAGAAATGAAACCCACCTGTCAATGGGGAACGACAGAAGCGCAGTTCCAATCGTAGTTGCAAAATCCAAAGTGTGCAAACTACAACAAGAGAAACAAGAAAACAAGAGCAACAACAACAGGCAAACAAGAAACCAGTGAACAAGAAATGAGCAAGCATCAACCAGTGAACTAGTAATGTCATTGAAGAACAATATTGCCCATATTCACTGCAGATAACATTATATAAAAAAAAATCGGAGGAAATGTATTGTAACATGCCTGTTAAGTAATGCAGGAATGCAACTGCGACACTGAGACGCATCGGTGAACGGGAAAGTACAGAAGAGCAACACCTGGCCTGCAAACTGCAACAACGGGTCCAACTGCGGATGCATGACCCCAACCTTGCAAAGTTGAAGCAAACAAGATAAAGCCACAAACAACAAACCAATGAAAAAGTACCAAGAGGCCCAACTACAGTTGCAGGACCTCAACTCTACAAAGTTGAATCAAACAACAATAAGTAGCATCCAACGAACCAATGAGCAAGCATCAACCCGTCATCCAAGAATGTCGGTGAAGAACAATATTAGCCAAATTCACTATAGACAATATTGTATCAAAAAATCGGAGGAAAATGTATTGTAACACACCTATTAAGAAAACATTTCAGGCTATGAGGCATGTTAGGTAAACATTTAAGGATGTGAGGACCGTCCAAAGGCCTCCCATTATGTAAACATTTAAGAAAGTTGCATTTTTCACGGTTGGCATTCTGCATCCGCAATTGGAACTGCGCTTCTGTCGTTCCCCATTCACGGGTAAGTTTCACTGCCACGGTTGCATCCCTATTCATTGTTTGTTTTTTTTCCAGTTTGCAAGTAAGAATTTTCAATACTGGGAGCGATCAAAATCCTCTTGCAGAACATCTTTGTATGTGACTACTACGACCATAGAAACAATATTGTAATGTTTTTTTGCTCTTGTTTCTGAACGCCAATGTTCGACACAGAACCCACCTCCATCGTAGCCATAGTGAAATATAAAAAAGGAAATCAAGTTTTCTCCTCACATAAAAAGATGTTCGGCAAGAGGATTTTGAATCACGCATATCCAGTATTTAAAATTTCCACTTGCAAACTGGAAATAGCAAACAACAAACAATGAATAGGAAGGTAAGCATGGCACCGAAACCTACCTGTCAATGGGAAACGACAAAAGCACAGTTCCAATCGTGATTGCAGAATCCCAAGCATGCAAACTGGAACAAGACCAACAGACAAACAAGAGCAACAACAACAGGCAAACAAGAAACCAGTGAACAAGCAACGAGCAAGCATCAACCAATGAACCAATAATGCCATTCAAGAACAATATTGCCCATATTCACTGCAGACAACATTGTATAAAAAAAATCGGAGGAAAATGTATTGTAACAGGCTTGTTAAGTAAACATTTAAGGTTGTGAGACATGTTAGGTAAACATTTAGGTTTGTCAGGGCCGTCGAAGTGCCTCGCGCTATGTAAACATTCAAGAAAGAATGCATTGTGGCAGGTCTATTACGTACCGAAAATAATTATTATATTATTTTATAATAATATAAAATAATAACAATAAAAAAAATAGCAATAATAATAGCAATAGTTCGAACAATAGAGACTATGCAAAAAAAAATCAGTCAAAGCAAAAACTAATATGAAGCCAACTAATAAAAAACTGACTCTCGATGCTCAAAACTTTGGATATCTAAACATTTTAATAAAAAATAGTAAAAATTCAGAAAGACCATAGATGATCAAAAACTTTGGATATGCTAACATATAAAACATTGGGAATAACGAAGTTGGCAATAAGACCTCCAATCTGTTATCCAATCAGATCATGACATATATGGTATTTTTTATTATATACAAATCAATGTTTTTAGTTCTCTAGTTCCAACAATAGAGATTATACAAATATTTTTAGTCAAAGGACAAACTAATATGAAGTCAATGAATTATCGATCGCTATAGTCCCTCTACGCCTTCAACATGGACTAATAAGTTAAATAACAATTAGACTACTCAATCACTATAGCTAAATCCATATAACTTTATTCATAACCTTATAAACTTGCCTAATCAAATTCTCATCTATGTAACAAATGGGTTGTAGTACCTACCACTACTAGGTAGGTATATCTTGTTCTTCCTTCTCTTGGTTGCATGTGGCCTCCAACTACAACCTCCAATATTCTTAGAATCTGTGTCACGATAGGTGTCACCACCCTTTTATTAGGGTGGGTTAGAGTATCATCGCCCTTCCATACTCGGCAGATGAGATTGACCAAATACTTTGATAGTGTCGGGGCACTATGATTTCATGGAGAGAGTTTGTAGAAGAAAAGGAGACGATCTATGATTACTAGAATGTTGTATTGTCTCTACTTTATGATAGTGTGTCATTTATTGAATTGATTCCCCATATCATGCTTAGGTAAAACATATCAAATATCCCCTTTTTCATATGTGGACATAAATGATGAATCAAAATATCATATTGTGGTGTCATGTAACCATTCATTATTATTAGTTATTAAGTTAACCGAAATTAATATATAGTCAACTCAGATCCCCAAAAGCGATCAAATTCCCTAGAGCTAGTTTATTTCCATCACGTTGGTTTGGATAGAAGGATCCACCACTAAGACAAAGAAAGAAGGTAGCAATAAAAGACCTATGCAAATGAAATCTGGGGATGGAAGCACTCTATGACCAGGAAGGCACTTTGTTTTTATCGACCTGTGATCCTGATGAACAACTCGAGAGACGCTTGCGGCGAGGCCATGGTGATTTATTTGAACCAGACAAGTCAATACATCAAGCAACGAGCAACTTTCATCTTTTTTCAAATATCGAATCCACTGCAACAGAAGAAATGCATTCTCCTTATTCAAAACACAGGAAATAACAAGAAGATTGATATTCGGTGGAAATAGCTTTGGAATATCTACTACATCAAGGTATCTTCTAAATAATGAAACAAAATCATTACATGAAGGTGGTAGGAAAAGGTGATCTTCATAAACCAAATCATTACCTGAATACGTCAAAATTCTTGCAGAAGGTGGTAGTATAAAGTAATCATCAGAAAGTGTTGCAAAGTACATAGTCCATAATTCCTTCCCATTAGCTTTTCCCAGTTACTTGTCGATACAGGCATCAAAAACTTTTGAGAGCCTTGTTCCCTGGTTATATACCCACCTTCAACTACCAGGAGAATATTCTTGCAAAGAGCGGCAAGCTCTTCAACCTAGATGGAATTATATGCATAGGAATAGTGAAACACATGTGCAGTATTGATAGAAAGTTGATTGTATGTGGAGTTTGTTACTACTTCCAGAGGTCGGTGAACAAACTTTGACAAAGAAGCTGAATTTCTGTCAAGTCTGTTACCACACGCAGAAGTCGCTCAACAAACTTTGACATCGAAGCTTCTGTAATTTTAGGATGTTGATTCAACCACTCATACAGTTTCTCACATTCGTGAGGATCCAAATTTATAATTTCCTTCTGAATATATTCACGCATGGAGTAATATTTGGTGTCACTTCCAAATATTCTAGACCATTTTGTAAGCCACGAGATGTGCGACTCCTCCGACGAAAGATACATTCTTGTGTGGTCTGCAGGATTTGATACACTTGCCAAATATGTGTTGTTGGAAGAAGTTATATACTTCAACAAAGGAGAATTTTGCAGGTGACTTGAAAGTCCCTTATAATTTCGAGTGACAAAACAAAGAAGTTCAACATACAAATATTCAAGCAGGCCTTTCAACCAACCAAATGATCGAATACAGGGAGAATACCAATCATAAGATACTTGAATTTTTTTTGTCTGAGTTTCTGTTGGGCTAACCGATTTTTTTTGGTTCAAAGATGACGTCACATAAAACCATTCCCTCATCTTTCAATTGGGCATGAATGGCATCTCTAAGTTGTCTCACATGTGGATGACCACGAACATTACAAGGAAGGCACCTTAAAGCTCAATTTTTTGATGATAGAGGGAAATGGGAATAAGTATTTAAAATGAACGATGGAGGATGATAGTATAATCTTTCGTAAATCCTGGTTTAATGTGTTTTAATGGGAGATGTCCTCGACCTTTTCTCCTATTAATGCCAACATTTTTTAATGTGTGGTGAGTTGTCAGTAATAACATATGAGTTAACATTTCCATATGCAAGCATATTCTCAAATATGACAACATGTAATACATGCACAGTATTAAAGAGGGACATGACGTCAACACCTTTGTGGATGACAGTGGGGTAGCACAATATTGCACTCTTACTATGATGATGCCTTAAAAATACTAAAATAATCAACAATTTTTGCCAATTCAAGATGGACAGAAAAAAATCATTAGGTCCCATAATATTCACCCGTTAATGCATTTTAATGGGAGATGTTCTGGAGATTTCCGCTTATTAATGCCAATATTTTTGAACCTGCTTGGTGAGTTGTCACTAGTAAAAGCATAATTAATGTGCATTGGGAAGGGAGGAAGGTGGCAGGGATGGAGGGGAGCGAAAAATGATTTCAAACTTTTGTGAACCCGGGAGTCTGTGAACCCGCAAAACATTGAATACTTGACTAAGTATGGAAAGGCGGGTTGATCAGATGGACTCAACGTAAGTAGATTTAGGCTTGTGAGTTCGAGGAGTTTGGGGTCGAATTGTAGATCACCAAAGTTTTGGGTGCAGGATGTATATCCCAAACACGGGGCATCAAAGTTCGATAACACCTATCCGCGAACCCATGGTCATAAAATTGGATAAGTATGGAAACGAACGAGGGTCGATTGGACTCGTGATGTGAAGATATATATGGAGATGAGGATTTGTAAGTTCTCCAACCCGGGAACATGCGAGCATAGAAACGTGACTAATTATAGAACTAGAAACAAATAATAGAGGGGAAGAAGAAAAGGGAAAAACATGTAAGTATATAAGAGGAAAAAGAAAGGGAGATAAGAAATTTATCCTTCACACAACAACACTTAGTCTCATAATTATGAAGCCATAGAAACACATTAACTATGGGAAAAATATTCTCAGCTATGAAATATAGTTGGAGCTCAACAAACTCTGGTTCAAGTCCAAAGAGATGTTGTTTATATCTATTTCAACATTTTTCATATTATTTTATTTTAATAGTATTTTTGGTGGCCCAATTGTAAAACCATGTTCCAATTTGTGTTTCTCAAGTGGAGATGTGTTTGTGAAGACACATTTCCTTGAACCACAATCCAAGGGCAAGGAAAGTGCAACATCGACTATTTGTTGAGCATAGATTTGTTGAATATTAAGCAATGTATTTCCAAGTGCACGTAGCATTTGCATAGTATAAATATGATTTCTTTCATGTTCTTTGTGTATTCTTCTGAATGCACTTTTCATAGATTTGTCAACCTTTGCCATGTCAAAATGGCTGCAACAAAGGCGGGATCTCTGGAAAACAACGACTTTCAAGAACAACACCAAGACAACATCTCACTCTTGTTTCTCTGGTCGTAGTAGTCACATACGAAAATGTTCTGCAAGAGGATTTTGGCTCAGGCATTCCCAATATTGAAAATTCTTACTTGCAAACTGGAAATAGCAAACAAAAACAAACAAATAGGAATGCAACCACGACACTAAGAATCACAGGTGAATGGGGAAGGACAGAAGCGCATCCCCTGGCCTACAAACTGCAACAACATGTCCAACTGCAGATGCAGGACCCAAACCATGTAAAGTTGAAGCAAACAAGAGAAAGCAACAAACAACAAACCAGTGAACAAGTACCAAGAGGCCCAACTGCAGATGTAGGACCTCAACTCTGTAAAGTTGAATCAAACAACAATAAGCAACATCCAACAAACGAATGAGCAAGCATCAACCAGTCAACCAGGAATGTCGGTGAAGAACAATATTTCCCAAATTCAATGCAGACAAGATTGTATAAAAAAATCGGAGGAAAATATATTGTAACGTGCCCACTAAGCAAACATTTCACGCTGTGAGACCTATCAGGTGAACATTTAAGGTTGTGAAGACCGTGCAAAGTCCTCCCACTATGTAAACATTTAAGAAAGTTGTAGTTTGGACGATTGACATTATGCATCTGCAATTGGAACTGTGCTTTTGTCGCTCCCCATTCATGGTTAAGTTTCACTTCCATGGTTGCATCCCTATTCGTTGTTTGTTTTTTTCCAGTTTGCAAGTAAAAATTTTCAATATTGGGAGTGATCAAAATCCTCTTGTAGAACATCTTTGTATGTGACTACTACGACTAGAGAAACATGATTGTAATGTTGTCTTCATCTTTTTCCTGAACACCAATGTTCGACATAGAGCCCACCTTCATCACACCCACAGTGACATATAAAAAAGGAAATCGAATTTTCTCCTCACATATAAAGATGTTTTGCAAGAGGATTTTGACTCAGGCATCTCCAGTATTGAAATTTTTCACTTGCAAACTGGAAATAGCAAACAACAACCAACGAATATGAAGGTAAACATAGCAACAAAACCCACCTATCAATGGGGAATGACAGAAATGCAATTCCAATCGTGGTTGCAGCATCCCAAGCGTGCAAATTTTAACAAGAGAAACAGGCAAACAAGAGCAACAAAAACAGGCAAACAAGAAACTAGTGAACAAGCAACAAGCAAGCATCAACCAGTGAATCAGTAATGTCGTTGAAGAACAATATTGCCCATATTCACTGTAGACAACATTGTATAAAAAAAAATTGGAGGAAAATGTATTGTAGCAGACCTATTAAGTAATGCAGGAATGAAACCGCAACACTAAGACCCATCGGTGAATGGGGAAGGACATAAATGCATCCCCTGGCCTACAAACTGCAACAACAGGTCCAACTGTGGATGCAGGACCCCAACCTTGCAAAGTTGAAGCAAACAAGAGCAAGCAACAAACACCAAACTAGTGAACAAGTACCAAGAGGCCTAACTGCAGCTACAGGACCTCAACTCTACAAAGTTGAATCAAACAACAATAAGCAACATCCAGTGAACCAATGAGCAAGCATCAACCAGTCATCCAGGAATGTCGGTGAAGAACAATATTGGCCAAATTCACTGCAAACAAGATTGTATCAAAAAATCAAAGGAAAATGTGTTGTAACACACCTGTTAAGGAAACATTTAAGGTTGTGAGGCCTGTCAGGTAAATATTTAAGGATCTGAGGACCGTCCAAAGTCCTCCCACTGTGTAAACATTTAAGAAAGTTGTAGTTTGCATGGTTGGCATTTTGCATCCACAATTGGAACTACGCTTATGGCGATCCCCATTCACGAGTAGGTTTCACTGCCATGGTTGCATCCCTATTTGTTGGTTTTTTTTTCCAGTTTGCAAGTAAGAATTTTCAATACTGGGAGCGATCAAAATCCTCTTGCAGAACATCTTTGTATGTGACTACTACGACCATAGAAACATGATTGTAAAGTTTTCTTGGTCTTGTTTTTGAACGCCAATGTTCGACACAAAACCCACCTCCATTGCAGCCATAGTGACATGTAAAAAAGGAAATTGAATTTTCTCCTCACATACAAAAATGTTCTGCAAGAGGATTTTGACTCACGCATCTCCAGTATTTAAATTTTTCACTTGCAAACTGAAAATAACAAACAACAAACAACAAATAGGAAGGTAAGCATGGCACTGAAACCCACCCGTCAATGGGGAACGACAGAAGCACAGTTCCAATCGCGGTTGTAGAATCTCAAACGTGCAAACTGCAACAAGACCAATAGACAAACAAGAGCAACAACAACAGACAAACCAGAAACCAATGAACAAGCAATGAGCAAGCATCAACCAATGAACCAGTGATGCCATTGAAGAACAATATTGCCCATATTCACTGCAAACAACATTGTATAAAAAAAATCGGAGAAAAATGTATTGTAACAGGCTTGTTAAGTAAACATTTAAGGTTGTGAGGCATGTTAGGTAAACATTTAAGTCTGCCAGGACCACCGAAGGGCCTTGTTCTCTGTAAACATTTAAGAAAAAATGCATTGTGGCAGCTCTGTTACGTACACAAAATAATTATTATATTATTTTATAATAATATAAAATAATAACAATAAAAAAATAGTAATAATAATAACAATAGTTCAAACAATAGAGACTATGCAAAAAAAAAATTAGTCAAAAGACAAACTAATATGAAGTCAACTAATAAAAAAATGACATCTAAACATTTTAATAAAAATAGTAAAAATTCAAAAAGAAGTTGGCAATAAGAACTCCAATCTGTTATCCAATCAAACTAAGACATATATGATATTTTTTATTATATACAAATCAATTTTTTTAGTTCTCTAGTTCCAACAATAAAGATTATACAAATATTTTTAATCACAAATTAATATGAAATCAACAAATTATAGATTACTATAATCCCTCTATATCTTATACATAAACTAATAAATAAAATAACAATTATACTACTTAATCACCATAGCTAAATCCATATAACTTTATAAACTTGCCTAATCAAATTCTCATATATGTAACGAATGGGTTGTAGTACCTAGCACTACCAGGTAGGTATATCTTGTTCTTCCTTCTCTTGGTTGCACGTGGCCTCCAACTACAACCTCCAAGATTTTTAGAATCTGTGTCACGATACGTGTCACCACCCTTTTATAAGGGGTGGGTTAGAGTATCACCGCCCTTCCATACTCGGCAGATGAGATTGACCAAATACTTTGATAGTGTCAGCGCAATGGGAGGTTGCTTCCATGTGATTTCATTTCATGTAGAGAGTTTGTAGAAGAAAAGAAGGAGACGATCTATGATTTTTTGGTTTTTAACTTGTTTTGAAGTACTTAGAAATGGGAATCTATTCGAAGTTTTAGAAGTTTTCGAAGCTTTAGTTGTCCATCATGGGTAGATAATCATTGTTCATCACTACTACAATGTAAAAATATATTTTACTTATTTGTATCATTTGTAAATCATCAATGCATACTATTGTTCATCACTACTACAATGTAAAAATATATTTTACTTATTTGTATCATTTGTAAATCATCAATGCATAAGTATGCATGAGACAATGCACATTAAATGTTTACTTCATTAATAAATAAAAATTGTGTAGTATTATATCATAAAACATGAATATGAATATGAATATATATATATAACAAAGTGTGTATGAGACAATATACACTAAATGTTTGTTTCTCTAATAAAAGAAGTTGTGTAGTTTTATATCAAAATATATATAAACAAAAAAGTGGTATATATATAACAAAGTGTGTATGAGATAATATGCACTAAATGTTTGTTTCTCTAATAAAAGAAGTTGTGTAGTATTATATCAAAATATATATAAATAAAAAAGTGGTATATTTTATATTAGAAAGTTGCTAGTAGTCAACTTAATAATACAAATATATGACAATTGTAAAAAAACTATTTGAAAATTGTCCAAAATTTGAAATTTATTGTGTAAGGAGACAAAACAATCCCACCTAAAGAATATTGGATAAGTATTAGTACAAATTTTGAAAAACACTCCTAAAATCAAGTAAAATTTACAAAACATTATGCACCAATACTATATAAAAGCATGGTGACCTTAAGCTTCCTCAAGGTTCTATGTGTTGGCATGGAAGTTCTAATCCATATTCATCATTTCCACATCCTATTGCTGCTATTACATTGTCTCATTTTCTTTTACCTCCTCCACAACAAACCCAATTGACAACAAAGCATTTGAATTAGCTAAATTGCTATTTCTTACCAGACCCACAACCAGTCATCGAAAAGAAACACACTCTACTTGAAGTTCTTCAATTTCTCTCTTTTCAATATGCAGACTTTCCAATATGAAGGCAAACTTAGAATCTCTAACCCTTCTTGGGAGTGCATCCTACTAATAATTGAGAAAATTTAGTTCTTATTGTCAATGATATAATCCTCTTGTCTTCTTAAAACTGTGTGGATGTCTATATGGTTTCACACAATGGATATCTCCTAGGATGCTTGTGATCCAAACTGAAAATAGTACATAACACCTAAAATAACCTTTTATCCCTGCACACAACTACCATTCTAGCATGCCCAATAGTTTGAATTATTTCCAACATTCCCTCAGAAAAGGATAAGAAGTGCGGAAATCCTAAGAGAAAACTAACCTTTTGCAATTTTGCACAGAGAAAACTAAGAATATTCTAAGGTAGTAGACAAATTTTATACCACCAGACTAGAAAAACCATGAAGAAGATAGTAGACCAACTAGACCACCAAGCTAAGCCACACAAACTAGAGACAAAAGAGCCTAAACCACACTAATAAACCAAACCCAGGTCATGCAAACTGAAATTAACAACACCCAAGCCACGAGATCCAATCCAACATAAACCTAAACCACATGAACCAGAGCCAAAAGTTGATCCACTAGAACCACATGAACCAGAGACAACAAGACACGAACCCCTCAAACCACTGGGGCCAGGGTCCCATAAGGGAAATCCAAGAGAAGCAGAGACCAATTCAAAGTCCTAATGCGAACTAGGGAGGAACAAAACCAAGAGCCACATGCCTAGGAACCACCAAAAGTCGTTGAACTTCAATCTTGAAATGAAACCCATTGTCCGACTCGCAATAAAACTCAACCCTTCAGAGCAACTAAAGATATTTCTCCCTCATTAATCTCTGGGTGTGTGAGGGTACCATGAATTGATTTCTTCTTGGTTGTTGTGAAACATAATTATCCCTCCCATGTGAATTAACATGCCAATTATCCCTCTTACAAGATGGCTTTGTAACTATGGACTAATGTTTACAAGATGGGGTAGAATGTCTCCCCACTTTTTTTTCATAGATTATCACACTACTTCTTGTGCACTGAAATCCAACGGTGGTACGTCGGTTGGTTGACGCAATTTTGTTGGCACTCCGACGAAACCTGGTTATCAGTTTCATCAATGTATTAAGGTCGGATATCCAACGAACATATTGATGTCAAATATCCAACAAACTATCATCCGTTATACCGACAGTCCAAACCTCGTCGAAATCAGTCATTATTTCTGGCAGATACACGTCAAAAGTCCGACATAACTACACGTTGAATATCTAACATCCATACAGTATATCYGCTGGAGGTGTCATACCTCCATCGAATATTCCTATCGGATCGTTTGTCAGATAACCGACACACACCTTCTTCGAATATCTGATGAMTGAACAATAGATCCGACAGAGGTGTCATCATACCTCTGACAGATATGCCTATTGGACCATTCGTCAGATATTCGACGCACATGTTGGTCAAGTATCCGATGACCTAAAAATATATYTGACAGAGGTGCCATACCTTTGATGGATATGCCTATTGGAGCTTTCGTCGGATATCCGACGAAACTGTGTATATTAAAAAAGAATAATGAGATTAATGGCCCGTGATCGATCTTGATCCTGTGGTGGATAGATGGAGGTGACTCCCTGATTAAAAGATTCCAATTGTAGAGGATTTATTTTATAGATCTAATAAGATCTAATAAGACTTTGATCTAAGTCTCCTCTTATAGAGACCCATTATAAAAAAATGAATATATTCTTCAAGGAAGGCCTCTAAAATGTAAAAGTGATTGATCCTCTTAGCCACACAGGCCTCACCCATTCTCATGTTTCTCCAAATCGGAGAAAGTTTAGCATGCATAATTTCCAGTAGGCCTATGAGCTCAATCTTAGTAATAAAAAAGTCTGCCTAAGGATCCACCTAGGTTGTCAACCACCAGATGTCTAAGGCTTCCAAATAAAAATTCATATAGCCCATGCAATAAGGAATGATTATATAGAATAACGAAGTCCTCGTGTTCCACCAAGAAAAATATTTCCAATATAATACATACACCCATCATGATAAAAGCACCTACATTCCATGACGCCTTCAAGTTGTTTGCTTAGAGTTTATATTTCATGAAGCCTCAAATGTTTTGGCATATATATTACATTTTATTAAGCCTTACACCTACTAGCATGGAAAGATTGACATATTGCTTCGCTCCATGCATGGAACCTTGCATCTACCTTTCACACCAAGGGATTTGTTGTTGTAAGAACCATTCTAGTTCCACCTTTTCTTATGTTATCAATAACCCCATCCTTTTCCTTTAAATTTGGAATATATATTACAATCTATTAAGCCTTACACCTACTAGCATGGAAATAATGGCATATTGCTTCGCTCCATGCATGGAACCTTGCATCTACCTTTCACCCCAAGGGATTTGTTGTTGTAAGAACCATTCTAGTTCCACTTTTTCTTATGCTACCAATAACCCCATGCTTTTCCTTTAAATGTCTTCTACATTGAATACAACACACGTTGTTGTATCTCTCTTATTATTAGGAAACCCATTACTACTATATACATTAGACATTATTATTATATTAGAACCCATTTCGCTTATTTCTTAATTGGTTTGGATCACCTATTCCATTCAAGTAAGTGTTGTTGTATACCATATTTCTTCATTTTCCTATATTTTAAAATTATTCGTGTAATATTGTGATGTGGCTTATTATTCTAGAAAAGGATTTAATAATGTATAGAGTTCTTATAAGTTTGTATATATCTATCATTTATATTTGATTTAAGAGTTGGATGGTGAAAGTAATGCATGTATTAGACATTTATATTATGAAGTTCGCCTATGTTTTTGATGACTAGGGAACATAAGACCATCCAAATTTGCTAGATGATGGTTGGTGCAATCTGCATTGTCCATCTTGACTAGGTTGAACGAGATGTCATGCACAATCAATGTTTCATGTAGTGACCTCCATGTGACTAAGTCATATATCCCCACCTTCATGCATGGTCTCATTCCTTGACAATAATCCTTCCCTCTATCAAGTCACTTCGTAGCTCCTCTATGAAGCTCCCAATCTTAACACCCTCTTTGGCATTCTCAAGTCATTTCCACAATGGAACTCTTGAGGGGGATCAAACTAGTGAAGGTACACAATGACTTGAGAAATGTAGCATTTGAAGGCTATGAACATATGTTCTCTTACCAATCCCAATAGATGCAATGGACCCCCTTCCCTACTTTACCTTTTAATATGCCCAAAACTACAATGGACACATGGCCTCTCTCATAGTTTTGGTGAAGCTCTGCTATGCTCCTCAACCAATATATGAGCTATTATTAACTAGTTCTGCCTAGTGTTGTCATCCCATGCATTCTCTTTTTCTCAACATCTAACTAACTTATGCTCCTTCTAGTGATGAAGGTTGGCACCAATGGGCATTACTTCAACATATTGGTAGTCACATGAGCCAGGACAAACCTATAACCATCAAGGATTTGTAGGTTTGGATTGTTATCAACATTCATAGTTTCAATTTTAATTTACGATGTTATTCTTATGTGCATGCACACTAATCCTTGTATGTTTTTTTAAACTATGTTAATTATGGGTGTGGAGTTCCCATATTCTATTGCAAGTATCATTCTTAAATACTTTATAGTAACACATTTATTGTTCACTACTTTAACTAATGTGTAAGCATTTTGATTGCACTACATGAGATCTATGAATGTTTTAATTGCCTCCAACCTACCATCTCATGACATGGATTACATTTCCCCCATTTTTTGGAAAATAATATAGTGGTTATCCTTATTAGCCCAACCGTGTGTCTTTTAATGTTGTTCATATTAGGAAGAATTATGATGTCTCATTTCTTTGGTCCATGTATTTGGGTATTCAAGGTATACTCTCACAACTAGAAATTGGTGGGAGACACATTCTACTACTTGTGCATAATTTGTAATACTTTAATATTGTCTTGTGGAAATTTCCTTGTGTGTGTGCATTAAGTAGTAGTTCCCAACCCATCAAGTTGGTTGGTCCCTACTATAATAATACAATGGCGTTCTACATACTTTCCTTTACAAGAAAATTTAATAAGGGGAGAGAGAGGGATAAATTCACCTGTAGAAAGCTCCCAAATGTATTATCTTCAATGAGTTACATTAGAGGAGTAGGTGTTGAGAGCATCAACCATTCTAGTATGACCCGAAAATCATCCAAAAAACAAGAAGACCTTCTCGTTGGGATTAAAAAGAAGATTATCTCTCTAACCTATGTAATGAAATAGCTTGAAACCCTAGATTGCATTGCATGTAAAAATACCTAAACCTATGGAGAGATGGCTCTCTAAATTCTCCTTCTTCTTGGGTGGTCTTCTCTTGGGATTCTCCAAGTCATTGTCCTTCAATCAATAAGCCTTCCTCCTTTTTAAATGAGAAAGAAATGGAAAAATCACTTAGATTCTCTAAAAAATTTCACAACATGATCTTGCACTCAAATATTCTTGTTGCAACCTAGCAAAATAACACCACTCTCTCCAAAGATGTATAATTTATACCCTAATATTCTCTTTTATAGAGGTTGTAGTTCTAAAATTATGTAAATTTGTTTCACCTATTAGGTGAAGAATCCTATAAATCAAACTCCTAAGAATGGATTAGTGTCCACTAGATATGCCATTGAAATTCTAGCACCATCTCAATCTAACTTTGTGGTGGCAGTCTACTTGCATTCTAAATTGGAAAGATATATATGATCCGTCTACATAAGAAGAGGAAATTTTTCATTGAGAATTTAAATAACTTATGGTGTTCTTTGTGATTACTTGAAATGTGCATGTTACTGCTAGACTTGAACCTGGTCCCATTGCAATACCATTAACAAATGCTACCTGAATCAAACATACAAAATTTTGCATGAAATTAATTAAATAGAAACATAACAATTAGAAGAACAAATCTTCCATTTACTTTTCTCAAAGTAGTTGGAGAAAGATAACATGCAATCAATGCAATATTAACAATGTATTATGTGAGCATCACAAAAACGATATAATTTTTTATCATAGTTTTACATGGTAAGTAAAGCATATACATATTCTACTTCGAAAGAAATAAACCTCAATTACATTGAAAAAATACACGTAAAATCTAAGAGAGTTTATTCTTCTAAACAAATTAGCATTGGCCTTTAATGCCAACTTGCATTGATAATGATATCATTTTTTGCAAATATGAAAAATAAGAGATAAAGAAAAGCTAACAATTCTTACGAGATTTATTTTTTTATGTATGGATATGATATTGACGCCAATAGACTTTGCATAGAGTCTCAATAACTGCACAAATAGTTAACTGATCATAATGCATTGTACGTGCACACACTCACAAAAACACATAAAAAGTCATGTTTGTACACACTTGAATATTTTAAAAGAATATTAGCATTTGATAGAATGCATATGCACCACATGAATGCATGTCTGACCCTTGTGATTAGTGAAGGAATGTTGGCAAGATTCTGTGGATATAAAAGACTAGAAATGATAGTTGTGGCAAACATAGTATGCCTGGTCCTCCATCATAGAAGCTGAAATAAAGCCAATTTCTCAGCAGAGCGTGTTCAGGTTGTTCCATGTGCTGTCCATTTTTTCTACTATTTCCTTGGTTGTTTTTCATAGGCTCCTAGACACATAAAAAACAACCAAGGCAAGAATAAAAAAAACATGGGTAGTAGAAACCTTGTCGGAAATGCATTGTGGATTGTGGATTGACCGCCCTTCAGACATGCATTTTTCAAATACAACAATAGACTAAATGATTGAATAATAACTAAACATCGATGAGCTTGTATTTGACAAAGAGAATTAAATTTTATATGATTGAATAATAATTAAAGATGTACATGCTCTAGAAATACTAAAGGGGAATACCTCATGAATGAGCTCCTATTGGTTTTGAGAATAATTTATTCCCTAATAAATAGGACCAACCACATGAAGGTGGAAGCTCATTTGGTCCCTCCCCCCCTCACATCACTCCCAGTTCCCCATACCCAATCATGCATAACAAGCAACAAAACAAGAATTGAAGGTAAATGAAATCAA
>ML783067.1:49123-66729 GCA_009831015.1 Picea engelmannii
CACACTTAGGCTCCCCTGGCCTAACAAAACTCATAAGCCTACAGCTTATTCAAAACTTGGCTCACCAGCCTATAGAACATAATTACAATTCTTTTGCATATAACATGATCTGTAACGGGGCTCGGCCTTGGGGACACTACAGCAAACAAGAGTGAGATAGGGGGAGAGAGATAAATGGAGAGAGAAAACAAGAGTGAGATAGGGGGAGAGAGAGAAAGGGAGAGAAGGGTAGAAAGGGAGAGAGACTAGAATGTCTGATATTATGAGAGGGACAGAGAGGAAGACAGAGAGAGGGGGTAGAGAGAAATAGTGTCAAAGAATTGTGAGAGGGAGAGAGAGGGAGATAGAGAGGGGGGGTAAAAAGAGATAGAGAGAGAGAGAGAGAGAGAATAAAGACGGGGGGAGAGAGAAGAAAGTATGAGTGAATAGCATAGGATGTCCATGCCTACATGCCTCAATGTTATACCATGTAACCTATAAATTGAGCATGAGAGGATGTGTAATTAGGAAAGAATTTGGATGGAATTACATCTAATTTGATGGAAATGGATGATGACAAATATCTATTGGGGCTTGATGACATTCTATGCGAATTTTGTAAGGATACATGGGATTGTGTCGGACCTGATTGTATGTCTACAAGGAATATATTTAGAATTAATCATTGAGGTATAAATTATAAGGTCTAATAATGTATCCTATTTCTATAAACTTAGGGTTGGTTTTGGAACCAATGTTTATAGAGGTAATCTCTCCAAATTTATGCTTGGGATATCCATTGCCTTGACTTGAAGCCCACAGAGAATAATTTGCATTAAACAATAGAAATTAGAAATGAAATAGCAGCTCAGATACATGTATACTCGATGCTTGTCCTCCTATGATATTCGCTTAACGTCGCTCCAACATCTCTCCTCCATTAGTTGTTCTAATAATTTAACCAACACTTAAAGAATCAACAAAATAATAAAATAAATTAACAAACATTTTTATGACTAAATAATAATTAAAAAGACTTGATTGCTTGAATACATGAATGAGATCCTCTTGGTTTCGAGAATAATTTATTCGAGTAGTTTAATATTGGAGCAAACCTCCCTCGATTTGACAGAGCAATAACGAAGTCAACATTGACTTTGTTGTTGCTTTGTTGGATCGAGGGAGATTTACTCCAAGATTATCCAAATCCTAATTTTTTCTCTACTGAACATGGCCAACCACGTGAAGGTGGAAGCTCTTGTGGCCACTCCCCCCCCATCACATCACTCTCAATTCCCCAGTACCCAATCTATCTACTAGAAAATAGTTGAAAGAAACACATTAAGATTCATGCATATACACTAGAAAAACAACAAATTCATAAAGAAACATATGTGGTTTTGTGTATAAAGAAACATATAGAAATCATTCATTAACATATAGCATTCATTCATTCATTCATTAATCGTAGACACAAAATAGTCCATCTCAATAAATTTTATCATCAAAAATATGTTTTCACAATATGGTACATGATGTTTCTAAGTACAATCATTTATTTTCCGGTTTCTTTCTATTTGAAATGAATTTAGAAAGTAGGTCGTCAGTTTCCTCTCCCCCTTTAGTTTTTTTGGACTTTGCATGTCTTATTGATGACCTAGTCGTGTACTCACGATGTCGAGGCTGCTGCAAGGGGGGGTGTAGATCATCAAGTGCAATAAGAAAGAAATGTTAAATTGATATTTTGTGTTATTATCATTACAAGTATTTCATTAATAAAAAGAGCATTAGAGTGTTCTTTACCTACTTGAGTAGAGGAGGCAAGAAGAGTAGGTTCGGATGTGGCCATTGGTTTCCTGGTTAAAACAAACAAACACATTACTTTATGGTCGAAAATAATAATCAATAGATTGTACAAGTAATAAATTATAAATAATCTTCGTTGATTTTTTTTACCTGTGTCGGTTTGAGTGCCGAAAGGTTGTGTTTCCCCCAAGCTTTTTCTGCGTTCAACCACAACTTGAAGGTCGTGCTTGAAATAAATCTTGAGGTCTTCCTTTGTTGGAGCTTTCTTTGAACTCCAATCCCTACAAATTTTCATAAGAACATGAATTTTTCTTCTTCTATGCAATTAAATTAAAATTGCTAACGATTATTATTTGGATGCAATTGATTTTTTTATACTTACAATTCGTACGACCAGTTTCAAGTAACCACCTCGGACAAGTTTGTGTTTCCCGCGTTTTCTATTCTGGCCTTGGTGGCTTTGGATGTGTCTTGGAGCGTGTATTGAAAAGTTTCAAATATGTAATTAGATGTTGCAATGATGATAAAGCATCATAATTACATTATTAGAAGTGTCACATACCTTCCTAAGCCAGGTGGTGTCTTTCTTTCTTTTCGGAGCATCTTCTCCTTTTCATCTTCCTACATGGCCTTCCACTCCCTCTCGGGAATCATTGGAGGATGCTCATTCTTAGGGTTATTTTGCAGATGAACCCTATATCGGTCATGCAGATATTTTAAATATTTGCTTGCTTTTGTGAAGACTCCATATTTGTTGAAGGATCCATCACTGGACAAGCCAACCAACTTGCTAATGAGTTCATCTTTTAACTTGGAACTTTGGGAATTCCACCTTTTGCATATGGTGGGCCCAAAGATATCCAAGGTCAAGTCATTTATGCGTTTATAAAATGTATTGTTTCCTACAAAATAATACTATCATTAGTTTAAAATAATGATTCACACATTATATGTAAATTTCAATTAGATCGTACATAATAATTAAAACACATTTTAAATACCTAGAAGCTTTTCTATTTTCATAGGGATGAGCTCATCGTTTACCAAAAATGAAATTGGTAGTGTTCATGTGCTAGTGACACAAGAATATCCAGGAAAACATTCTTCAAAATGTACAAAGCCAGGTTCTACATCCACATCATCATGTGCACATTATGGCATGTGTTGGTCAGGGCCGAGTGTAGTACCGACATCAACCCTTGGAGGTGTACCGGTCTGAGTGACTAGTGTAGTACCGACATCGACATCAAACCTAGGGGGTGTACCTATATGATGTCATGTTGGTGTAGCAACGACGCTAGTACCAACACCGACCTTTGTAGGCACATCCTAGGGATCAAAATCCTGCAAAAACTCTTGTAAAAAATAAAGAGTTTTTTTTATAAAGGACTTGTAAGAGTATAAAAATTAAAATCCAAAATAAATAAATGGGATAATGAAAGATCTTACTTACCCCATAGTAATGAATTTTTTCCATCAAGGCTTTAATTCTTTCCTTTATCTCATGTGTCTGTGGCCAAATCTGAATCAAAGAAGTGAGTTCGATGTTTGATTTTCTTACAACCTTCCTTATTGTTTGGAATGGATTGGTGAAGGAATAAATTTTTTCATCAGTAAGCTCTTCCTCTACAGGATATGTGGATTGTTGGAAGGTTGTTGCCTTCCCCCTGTCACCCTGGGAAAATGGTGTTGCCAACAATGCAATGTGAATATAATAATTAGAAAAAATAGAAGAAATTCAAATGTATGCGAAATAAAGTTAGTTCATGAATAGGCATGGGACAAAAATATAAAAAATGGTTTTGTTGGCTAAATGGATTCAGAGAAAAGGCATAAAAACATGGTGCCTAGAAAGATTGGCGTAATCATTTGATGTGGTAATTTCCTCCTATATCATAATTACCCATACATCTTACTATCCGCTATTATTTTATTGACTTGGATATCAAACCTCAACATACACATAGATGCAACTTGAAATTACAAAATAGATCTAAACCTCAACATACACGCTAAACTCACACCCCATATTCTTAGTCATATTTAATCTCTTGTTTTCCCACAAGATTAAGCCCAATCTCTATCAGTAAAAGAGTCTATGCCACTAGAGATTATGTCAATTCAAGACTTCATCATGACTTTGTTTTAAGGCTTATTATAAACTCACCCAATCACCAAAAACAAATAATCAAAACCATTCCTATACATTGTGGAGGCTTTGTCGTGGCTTTCTAAATCCATGTTAAGAACTATGCAATTAATATTTGATTGTGATTTGTCTTGGGTAGTTCTAAGAGTGCAAAGGCATGAAGAGATTTAAAATTCATATAAATCAGCCCTCCACAATTTATGCTAGCCATCAATGCAAGTGGACACGTGCATGATAAAGCCCAAGCATATTCATTCCTGATTAATATGTTATGATCAAAATATATGAAATGTTCAAAGACATGGAGTAAGGCCATAAGAGTATCAATGTGGGTTTTTTAGTATTGGTGAAGGGGGAACTTATTTCTATAGGCACATATAAAATTAGATCAATTTATGGTTCAAAAGTTGCTAAATCAAATCAAATGAATGCACATAGATTTAATAGAGAAGAGCTATTGGAAGTCGATTCATTGCAGGTAGACTTGCATCAAAAGGTGAGAAGGCCAAGTTGAGGAGACCATTGCAATTTGGAGATCCAATGGGAACATAAATTGTTATAGCTCTAACAAACCCATCCTTTACAACATGAATTTGTTCTCTAGGGTTCTCATCAACAACCCAAAGTTAATATTTAATAATTATTGGGATACACAGGATAGGGTGAAATGAAGCGAAGTGGAAGCCATCGCGGCTAGGGCCTAAACCCTAGCCGTCTCCACTCTGGTTTCTCGACTGCAGGGGCGCGGATTCAGCAGCAGATCATACGCCGCGGATCGGAGTGAGCGTTCACACGTTTTGGAGCAGCGATCGACCTCCCTCTGCGAGTTTGTTGGTGGTCGACACCTCTTTGCTAGTGGTCGGCGCCTCTGTGACTTGTTTGCTGGTGGTCGGTGCCCTGCTACAGTGGCTCCAAATCCGACTACCGAGATGGAAGAAGATCCTTTGGAAGCATTCAAAGCGTTAGTCCGCTCGGCAGGACCGAAATCCAAGCCTTCTTTCTCGTCTAAGTTTGTTAAGAAGAGGGAAGAGATTCCATCGCTGGAGCTATCTCCAGAGGAGCCATGCAATCTTGCCCTTCTTCTAGCAGAAAATGCCCTCATCGGAAAGTTTACGGGGTTATGGCCCAGCCCCAAAACGGTGGAGGCATGGATGGACGATCGTTGGAAGTCGCTGATACAAGGAAAAGTCTCTACGTGCGCAGTAGGCAAGGTTTTTTTTGTCTTCAGCTTCTCGAGGACAGAGGATCGTGATCTAGTTTTCAGATCTGGACCCTATTTCATGGGGGTGAGAGGGTTTTTCTTAGCCCCCTGGACTCTTGACTTCAATCCCGAAGCCGAGATCACCGCAGCCCCTATTTGGGTTAGGCTGCCCCATCTTCCCTTGCATCTCTGGGGGAGAAGTTCTCTGGAGGACATCGGCAATAAGCTAGGGCGTTTCCTGGACAGTGTGGAGCCGAAAGGGGATCAGTATACATGCGCTCGAATTTTTGTGGAGGTTAACCTCGAGGAAGGCCTCCCCGAAGCCATTAAGCTCTGCCTGGGGGAATGGTGCCATATCCAAGAGCTGGACTATGAGCAGATTCCTTTTAAGTGCCTCCGGTGCCATGCTTACGGTCATTTTGCAAAAAGCTGCCCCAAAGCCTCTGAGGTGCCGGGACCAGTCAAAGAAGATGATTTTCAGCGAGTATCTAACCGACGAAGGCAGCCAAGGCGAAAGGATCCACTACCCCAGGCTCAGAAGGCCACTCATTCAGCAGAGGCAACTCTAGAAAATAAAAATAGCTTTGATGCGTTGAAGGAAGACGAATCCCTAGATCCATAAACAACAGCAGTTAAGGGAAATCCTCCGGCAGATGAAAGCCTTCCGGATTCCATCCCCCCAGAGTCAGTAGCAACGAGAGAAGTTCGGGCCTCAGATCCGGAGACCCCTACCCCCACAGGTCTGGTTGTTTCAGCCCCCTCTAGCGGCTCTGTGGAAACTTCTGAAACTGAACACATCCCAGTTCCGTCTCCACCCCTTACCCGAGGGCGAAAGACCAACAAAGCACGCAGAGAAAAGGAGGTGGCCTCCAACATTTCTTTAGGTTCTCAGAAACAGTTGGATCCCTTTTTTAAGGGGAAAATTTCATCCTCCGCAGTTTAATGCTTTGCTTCTGTCTTCTACTGTGCTCACAGTTTGTGAGAATTTACTCATGTATGCATTTTTTGTCATTTTCTCGAATTAGCTCAAGCAGCAAATGGGAATGGACTCCCAAGACATTCACAAGAAGGTTGGTAGCACTGTTAKAGGTCACCAACCTTATTCAGATTTGTAACTTTTTGATTCTGGCTTGCCAGAAAGCTGCTTAATACAACCTAACCGTTCTCGTAAAAAAACAACAACCCAAAGTTATATCAAAAGCATTAAAAGGAAGAAGAGTTGTTAATATCTACAAGTTTGAGGAGCATGTTGGTAGAATGGAAATGTATGGTAGAAATCTTATAATCCTTGACAATGGAAGTTCATTTCATGATGTTTTGGAAGCAAACAAGTATATAACTTTTAAAATGTTGGAGAAAAAAGCATAAGGAAAGCCTAGTGTGCAATCTACGACAAAACAAAGAGATATGGATTTGCATAAAATAATTTTTAAGCCACACAACTTGCCCAATGGAACTAATCTTGCCTATTATGTAAAAGGACAATGATTACTAGATGGATATAAAGTAGGATCTGGTATATGTTGTAGATGCTACAATAATGAGATGGATATAAACTAGGATCTAGTATATATTGTAAATGCTATAATAATGAGATTATATGTTCTCAATTTGAAGAACATGTTGGATGAGACTCAAGGTGTAATCCTTACAATAGTATCTATCTTTCATATGCTAGGTAGTCCTTACATGAAGTGGCACTTTCTTTGACAAGACAAAGAAGTTTAAAGACAAAATTATGTAATAAGACTGAAGATATATGTACAAAAGATGGAGATGGAGGTTCTTTTCTTCTTTGACATGGGTTTCCAAGGGCCTTCCATAGAGATTGTGTTGGAGAGCCATGTATTATGAAGGGTGATTGGTATTTCTTTAATTGTCTATCTGTATCTATCTTATTTTAGTGGATGATTTACTTGTAAAAAACATAACATCAAAATATTTACAACTTTGAGGAGTGAACCTAATGTGGTAGCAAAGAAAGGATCAGTATTATCATTAAAATTCTTGCCATATGAGTTTTTGGTTCTAGTTCAGAGGATCGTATTGAAGACAATGTATGTTTCTTGTCATGTCTTTGAAAATATTGATGAGCAAGATGTTGAAACACGTGTTAGTGATAATCTTGATATCATACTAAATAATAATCATAAAATATAAGAGGAATTACTTACAGGTTGGGTAAAATAGTATACATAATGCCCCCATAATAGCAACATATGTATCTACTTAATTCAAATTGTAATCAATCAACAACTCTTCCCCTGCAACTACTAATTTTATTGCACATACGAATACATGGTTTCCTTCACGCCCCTCAAATACACAATTGGGTTGCTTATTTGTGGTCACAGGTTGTGTGTTTTTTATAAACCGTGTAATATTTCCTGCTACTTTTGGCCTTCCATCAATATATATAGATGCTCATTTATTTTGATCATTGTCTTTTAGTTGTATATAATTTTCAGCCACACCATATCTTCGCATAATTTTTTTATATTGGACTAGCCGTATCCAATCTTTGTAGATGTAATAGAGTCCCACATACTCCATCAATTCAGTTATTCCACTGTAACAAACCTTTATGTCATCCATGGAAAATAGCACCAACCCATGTAATGAGGATGGAGCAATGCGGTATATCCTTTCATTGACACAAAAATCAGTGTTTATTTGAGGATCCTTGGGTACCCATCTTTCCACTAAATGTTTATACCTCAAGGGCACCTCGATATCATCTATTCTCTCATCATCATAAGAACACGACCCCCCTTTAGAAAGAAAAATTACACGTGTCTATGGAATTTTCTTCTGATCTTCTCACCTCTAGTTTCTATCCACATGTTAGACCTACTAGATGTCTTACTTTCCTCTATTTTACCTGACTTTCCTTCACTCGACAAAGATATATCTGAAAAATACATGTTTGGTTGTACATCCTACAACACTCCATCAAATGAGAGAAAGAGTTAGTGAGTGTCATAAGGGATATGATGAAACATCTTGGGGAAACCACGAGAACAATTTTGCAACAATTTTGTAGATTGCAGTCATAGTGTGCTTGAGGGGAGTCGGGGAGTCGAGTCTTCCCCTTTTCTTAAGAGATATTTACTTTATTTTTTGAGAGTTTTTTGGTGACTCGACCACCTCCCTCCTAATTTGATGACTAATGTGCATATGTGCATGTGGGGGCATAAGTTTCCCAAGAGGGGCCAAGTGAAGTACCCATGTAGGCCAGTGAGTTCAAAGGTTTTGGAGTAGCTATCTAGTGAGAATGATCACATCTTCAATCATATACAATATCCATATGCAAGGATGTGCAAACATCATATTTACTCAGGATGAGACAATAGATAAGAGAGTTAATATTATCATTATCTTTTGATTAATCTAGTTGCATATTTTTTGTCTTATTTAATGCACATGTAATTGATTATATGATTTTATTTAAATTGTCTAATTATTATTATCTATTATTTTATAGATATTGACTCATATTTTAATGTGGGGCCTCCCCAACCTAATGCATAGTGACTAAGGCTAATGAGTCATATCAAGCACACAGACTTGGTATGCCATAAAGGTTAAATCATAGACTTTGCCATCATATCATAGATCAATTATGTACATTGTTCACTAGTTATGGAGTGGAGCTAGTATGACAATGTGTGGTTGTATAGGACCTAGAGCTTGTAGATATATATGAGAGACTTTCCTATGATATGATGTTATTGATGCATCACATTATCCACCATGCAACCAATTGCACCATCTGCACCACCTATTGCACCATCCATCGATCCACCTACTACACAAGATATTGATCATATATTCTTTATGGTATTATCAGGTGATATAGATCCCATTAGAGATATATATATATAACTATAGATGATTTCTTATATATATATGAGATATTGATGCCTCTAGGTCTAGTAGCGGACCAACAGTTGTTGGCATGCATATCGATTTCTATGATGTATATTATTTGACATGTATATTGATTGCTACGATGTATATTATTTTACATGCATATTTGACTTGAGATGTATATTTGTCATATATTGATTTTTCTATATTGTTTCATGTATATTATGCATTTTCATATCATGTTGATGTTGATGTTGTTTAATTTATAAAATGTGTTGTGTATGTTAATTGGTCAACATTATTAATGGTTTCCTTGTTTTGAATTAAATTTGAGATGCCATATAATGTTTAACCATTTTTAAATGTGAATTCTTTGTTGGCGGGGAAGATAGGATATGTTGATTAAATATGTTGGCAAACTTGATTAATTAAAGGATTCAATCAATGATTGCAAGATTTGAATAATTTTTGAAATCAATTTTTTCACTGAATCATTTTTAAAAATTTATTCTTAAATATTTTTACTAAAACTATTATTAAAACTAATAAAATTAAATTATGATAGTTAAATCACACAAAATTAATTGTCCCTCCAATTTTGTATAGTGATAATAACTTGCATATTAAATCTCAAAAACTAATCTAAATCAAATTTGATTATTTTTCAAATCAATTTGTTTGATTAAATCTTCTATTTTTTTTTTGTTTGCTAACATGTATGTTACTTACGGGACTAGCTTGTGGTCTAAGAAACCATGAACTAGGGGCATCTAAGACGACGAAATTACCCGGGGATTGCACCTGGCCTAGGCCACACCAACCCTTAACATGGCTAGATTTTTTTGGGTGTCTCCTCCCGAATACCGCAAGTTTCAAACCTTGGTTGCCTTACAGAATGAAACCCTCGAAATATAATCGCGCTAGCAGGATTTGACTTGATTGAATCTTCTATTAAATCATGAAAATAATTCTAACTTGGATTTGGATAACTTTTTCAATCATGAAATTGTATAATTAAATATTCTATTAATATTCTAAATTTTTATATTAAATATAAAATAAGATAAAAAAATACTTTCGACTAAAGTGATAACCTTTATGACAATAGTTGTTAATATTAATTATTTTTCAAAAAGAGATAACATGCAGACCTTACAATTAAAACTGATACATAATTAATTAAAGAAATCAAAGTTACTAAACAAATTATTTTTCCAAGATGATGGTTGTAAATTGTCAAGTTAAATTTTCATATCCAACATCATAAAATGATGAAAATTTGATTTTGGTGTTGAATTAACTAGATGGAATTATTACAACTTGGAAAGAACTAATAATGTATAAATACACTTGTTAAAGATGTTTGTAAAGTCACCACTAATTATACTTTTATTCTCTAACATGATTTGGGCCAACAGTTTCTCTACATAACTGCAAAAAATAACTAAAACTATGATAATTAAAAACGCATGCATAGTTAGTCAATTATAGAAAACCATAATAAAATGACACTTATAAAACATAAATGTTGAAATAAAACATGTACACATCAATATTCATTGTCGTCACCCTAGTTATCTTCCTCACTTGGCATGATAATATTATTGTTCTTAAAAAACATGTTTTGATCTTGGATTGTGTTTTAGTACAAACCAACAATCCCTATCCCCACATGTTCAGGTCAAAAAATACTTGGTTGCAATGTTTAGGGAGTTTAGCGTAAGGCTTCTTATTTTCATCCCACATCTTTTTAGAGTTAATACATATTATCCCACTACTATTATCTTCCTTTACATTACTTTGTCGAGGGTATCCCACCACTTGCAGCTAAAAATAACATATTGAAATATGAGAAGTCCACTTCCCATTTATTATGTTTTGATCGCAGTGGCTAGCATGACTAGATTGGTTGAATTTGACCTCCACTCCACAATGAAGCGTGAGACATCCATCATTGACATCATTAGTGTGAAAATGGTGTCCATATGCCCACATAAATGGGAACAAATGGACCTATACAAATGTAAAAAGAGGATGGTGTCATATGTCAAGTAACCCAAGCATTAATAAAAACATAATATATGTTAAATTCAAGTGTGCATTATAAACTTAACAATTGACATATAGAGATTATTATAGATCCACTACACCCAATCCCTATGTTTAGTGCATCATTTTCATCATGTGGGTAACAATTAGACACACCATATTTCTTTACGGCCTAGGTAGCCACTCAACTATTGGAACATATCAATGGCATAATTTCTTTCAAATGATCGGGATAAGGCACATTTATACTATTCAACCATCTAAATTATTTCATGTCATTGTTCCATTTCTTTCTCTTATCTTCATACAATGTGACCCATGGTTGTGTTGCCTCCACTTTGTAAAGAACATATTTATTGATGGCATGAGTTTTAGAATTCATTGATGTCTTCGAGAAATCAAAGAAAATAGCATGAGATTAAACATATATTATCATGTTCAGTGTAAACAATTACTTTATAGAAAATTGATAAAATTTGAGTGACTTGCTCTTTATTGTGTGTGTTTTTCCATTGGTTAGGATTAACTCCCCTTCCCTTTTGTTTTCATCCCAATGGTTGTCCCAAACCACTTCACTTGATGTATCTTTGATTTTCTTAATGTACTCACTAGAATAATAGAATGATGTGTCTACTATGTTCTTCTTTGCTACAAACCCCTCGGAGTTTTTCCTTTGTTGAGCAAAATCCTTCAAGTTCCCCATGTACATAAACATATATTATTTTATTTTATTTCAATAAATATGGACTTTAACTAACTTTTAAAATCAAATTTAAATAATTCACAAGATTGAAAATATTTTTAATAATTAATTATCAAATAAAAATAATTATATATATATATATATATATGTGTGTGTGTGTGTGTGTGTGTGTGTGTGTAAGGTGTTTAGTAACTATACAAACTAAATCCAAGTCCGGACAAGATATGGCACATAGGTATATGTAAAGATAAATAATTGACAAAAATGAAAATATGTGAATATTTCACATAGGCATATATTATTTTATCTTATTTCAATAAACATGGACGTTAACTAACTTTTGGAATCAAATTTAAATAATTCACAAGATTGAAAATATTGCATAGATATGTGTTCAAGATTGTTAGGCTTTCATGGATCGTGATAGCTTATTTCAATGAACATGAATACTAACCAACTTTTGGAATTATTGAATTTGAGACATTTCAAAGTAGTTTTTGGAATGAAAAGTGTAAAAAGAAATTTTTATGGTTTTGGAATATGTGATGTTTAAAAATATATGGTGTTTTTTTCTTGAAATTTACATGTTTGAATTCACAGGGGTTTGGATATATATATTTTTATAATTAAGTAATGAAATCATTGTGTAGAGGGAGTTTTTTGTTCCACAATCAAGAAAGTCTTATACATCAATTTGGTGTCATGGTGATTATAATAAATCACTTTATGAATCTTTTATGAGAAAATATGTTTTTGTTAAAATTCATTTGGAACTAATTAAAGCATTTGTCACTTCGACCATGTTGAGGTGGTGCATCTTATATTAAGCTATTGTAATTATATATAAACGACACTTATTTTTCTCCCTTTTAAGTAAAATGATGCATTATGGTGGAGTCAGTTGCAGTACTTAATTTGTGAAATATGAGCCTCACCAACATTGTATATAAGGATATACAACTTGGACACTATTACATATTACAATTTAATAGCTTTTACATAATTATAAATCACCAAAGGACATGCTCTATTATAGGTTTGGATCTTGGTTTGAATTTCTTGCATGTGAAGCTAAGGAAAACAACACCAACCAATGAAATAAATTTCCAAGCATATTTGATGAGTGGGGTTCAAACCAACATTACAATGGATTAAGGAATTGTTGGGTGTGAGGGCCCTTATCCCAATCAATAAAAAAGCAAATATTGTATATTCAAAGGAAGAGTGTATTTACAAACCCATCTTGTTACTCATCCATTCACAACAGAACCACAATTGAAATACACTGATCTTAATCGTTTATTGGAGATTGATGATGATTAGAGTAGTGATTATGATTTTGATTTTCTATTAATTAGTTAACAATGAGTGCATTGACTATGTATTTCTTGTCAACAATAAAATGAATAGAATGGAAATGTGCTCTACACTATGCATTCATACAATAACCCACATAGATCAATAAACATACAAAAATCATGGACCATACTTGCACATTCAACCATGAATTGAGAGCATTATTTACCCTAGAGAACACATATGAAAAATCCAACATCTAATGACTATGCTTAGTCTTTTATTTCAAACAATTGCAAGATTCTAAATGGTTTATGTCTCTATGGGTCATTAGTAATTTACTCAACATAAATTTGATCAACATTCTTTTACTAATCCCTACCAAAGAACCTCATCTACTTCGTTATGTGTGAATTTATAGGCAAGTCCATGGATTATTGGGATAATTATAAGGCTAGGCATCCCCATCCTTTCAATTCCCTTTTGCATTGCTTAACCTCTCCCAATTCATCTTTGTTGGCAACATTCCACTTCAGGGTTCCTCTTGTTCTTGTCTTCTTTTAATATTGGCTCTTACATTGTTAGCGTGACAACTTTATAGGTGAGTGGGTGGTTGGTTGAGTTAATGTAGGGCCCTTCATATGAACAACTACAACCTCATATGTATTCATAAACTTCTATAGCAACAAACCCTGCTTTTGTATCCTCTTGATCCTTCAGTGGCATTGTTTCAAACTCCCATTAGCCAATTATTTTGTCTTGATTTGAGTCATAGCCATTCAATGTTTCTTTCCTATCCATTTCAAATCTTCAACCCAACCTAGAGTGCTCATGAATCAATGGAATTTCTCACTACCATTCCTCCAAGCATCTCAAACAATTTTCAATAAGCCATGGACCTCTTCCTGTTAACCAATCACAATAAATACATGACCTCTCTCTTCTCTATTGCACAATTCCCTAGGGATCCATCTTATCAAGTGTTCTAGTGCACGCAAGATATCCCATTAGCTAGTTGTTGTCTAGTAAAATCCTAGTATGGTAATCTCTAGCTTTCAAAGACAAGATCCAACACCAATATTATGGCACTTGTGTCTACAATATTCATCGATGAGCTATCTCATCAATCTCTTTCCATTCAACATTCTATTAGCATAGAAAATTGGATTTTAAGGTAAACCATATAAGCACCCACCAAGAATAAGTTAGATCTTCAATGCTAAGAGATTAAAATACCTAGAAGACAAGGAAGAAGAAGCATCATCATCATCTATCAATCTTTTAAGGGTATTAGACAACCAATAATAGATAACAATGGATGAACTCCAAAGGTCTTTTGAGAGACAACAAAGGAACCATCGATAAGACATATGTCATCATTATTCCCCAAAAGAATTCCGTCTCATTTTCCCTCATGTAGCATCATAGCCCCCTATGCTCCTAACAACCATTTAGCATTGACTTATTAATAAGTACTATTTTATCAAGGTTCGTCTTTGTTACATATATGAGTTTTGGAAAACCATGTAAAAGGATCGTGTTCGCTAGTGAGTACTTGGCCTTGAGCTTCCACTCGAAATATTGATATTACTTGTTCTAGCATGACAACAAGCAAATAAATTTATTTAAGATATCTAGAAACCCAAAACTAAGGTATTACACTTAAACTTGCTGTATTTAAAATTATCCAAAATTTATACTTAAAATAAAGCTTAACCAAATGCATAACCATGTCTTCTTATATTTTATTTTAATTACATAACATGCACAAAGTATCTTGATAAACCTTCTTTGTATTGGAAAAAAAAATTAAATGTTTTTTCTTAATTTTAATTTTATAATAACGTTCAAATGCACTTTAATTGTTATTAAAAATATTTATATTCAAAACTTATAAAATTTAACCATCATAATTTAATTGTTTATTATTTTATTTATAACAATTACAATAATTCTACACTTTAATTATTATTAAAAATATTTATAAAGTTTATAAAATTTAACCATTATAATTTAATTATTTATTATTTTATTTATAACAAATATAATAATTATAACACTTTAATTCATTCTCCTAATTTTTTAAATCCAAATTACCTTTAAAAAAATTCTTCAAATTACCAACCCGACATCAAACCTTTTTAAGTGGTTATAAAACATGACTAAGAGGATTTTTCAGAAATAATTGTTTCCATGCTCATGGAATTATCAACCCCTTAAAGTAGACATCAAACTTTTTATAAATGGTTATAAAACATCACTTAAGGACTTTTTAGAACAATTGTCTTCATGCTGATTGGATTTCAAAACACTACATTAATAACTTTTGAGATTTACTCATTTATTTCAGTTACAAATTTTTTGGGTCAATTATCTTCTTGGCAAGTCAAAACTTGCAAGACTTTCCAAGAGGAAACTATACTATATATATTGGTAAGGTTTTAACAACTCAATTTACAAACAAAATAATTATGGGCTGATTTTAAAATATATTATTATTTTAAATGATTAAAATACAACATAGATTATAAGAGTATTTTTAAAAAGAAATCTTATTTTTTTATAAAATGAAAAAAACCAAAAAACCTAAACTTAACAAAAAAAACCAAAACCTAAACAGAAAAGTGAAAATGAAAATGAAGTTTGTAAAATCAAAATCAAAATCAAAACCTAAACCTAAACAGAAAAGTGAAAAATGGAGTTTGTAAAATCAAAATTGCTGTATGTTTTGAAAACAGAAACACTTAAAACAGAAAAGTGAAAAATGGAGTTTGTGAAATCAAATTGCTGTTGGTTTTAAGTATGTTTTGAAAACAGAAGAAAGGGTGAATGGTAACTGAATTGAAGGGTTCAAGGGTAGATGGTAACTGAATTGAAGGGTATGCAGTTGAAAGAGATTAAAAACTGAATGTGAAGAAAAAGGGATGGATGGTAACTGAATGTGAAGAAAAAGGTATGCAGTTGAAAGAGATTAAAAACTCAACCAGAGGCGTTAAGTATTAGTTTGTAAAGCAATGTCTCATCTTTTGGTTAATGAGTGAACAAAATTAAAAGGTCTTTTAGTAGTAATTTGGAGCACTTGTAAGTGACTATCAATATAGGAGGGCAGCGATTATTATGGTTGAGATATGATGATTTGCCAAATGAAAGAAGGAAATTTTTTCCATACGATTCACACAAATCTGAATGCAGGTTAAACCACCAATCAATACGTGTAGCGGAATAAACTCAATTGAAATTAATTTTGAATAAAATATACAATCGGCTCTGCAGGTAATGTGCAATTGCTCCTTGATCATACTTATATGGCAAAATTGTGTAGTGCACATACTGCTACAACAGTGGTAGCAAACTGCTTCTGCTTGAGTGTCAGAGGTCCACTTATCATCAAAGATATGAAATGTTTCTCCAATTACTGATATGTTAAGAATTCCAAGATCACCACAAGCAATGCTCTGAGATGAAATTTCATACTTGTCCCCTGCTTCATCAATCAAATTGGGTGCTGCCTTCATTGAAAACAAGTCATGATGCAGAGTCTCAGCGAAAGTGCTGGAAAACGATTGATGTTCAGGCTGTGCTGCAGAGACCACAGCCTCCAAGCGTTCATTTAGTTGAAATCTGGGTTGCAACTCTTTCCAATTGACAGCTTCCAAGCTGGAACTACACTTTTCTTTTGTGAATGGAAGCTCTTTGATGGAGGAGCCATTACTGATGTCTGATTTTGACGGAGGTTTATCTGAAGTTGGAGGGTTTCCTCCGGAAGATTTCACAACAATCCACTGACCATGAGGGTTTGTGATCCAATTAGGCCTGTTAGCAACATCTTCAAATTTACAACCTGCGGCCAGTGCCATCATTCTGTCCCTGGGAGAAGACCTTGGGCATTGCTCAACTGATATATTCACCTCCCCATTGCATTCTTCATTTGGTCTCGGGATGCTGAGTGAGAGAATGGGAGTAGTCTGAGAATAGTAGGAATCCCATACTTTATTCCTAAAATCCAAATGACTAGTTGGGGATTCCAGACCCCTAATGGCTTCCTCTGCCTCTATGGCAGAGCAGTGCTCATTTAGGAAAGGATGGTTCAACAGCTCTGCAGTGGACCACCTGTTCTTGGGATCTCTCCGAAAGCATTTCTCTAGGAAATCCCGGATCTGAAGTGAAAGGGATGCAGGCAACTCAGGCAGCTCCCCTGTGCATCCAATCCGATACATTGCAGCGAGGGGACTGGAAACATGGCTCCATGGAGGCCTGCCAGTGGCCATCTCAAGCACAGTGCAGCCGAGAGACCAAATATCGGAAGCGGGTCCCTGCTCCACTTGGTTCACTACCTCTGGAGCCATCCACTGAGGTGTCCCCCTCAATTGCAGGGACTCCTGGCCCTTATCCTCATCACCAAACTTCTTGGCAGAACCAAAGTCGGCAAGCTTCACACCATTGGCACCCACAAGAACATTTTTCCCCTTGATATCACAGTGCACAATCCCTTGCCTGTGGAGGTAATGGATTCCATGTAGGATGCCATGACTGTAGGCCCTGATCACGGATTC
>ML783067.1:74491-90892 GCA_009831015.1 Picea engelmannii
CTCATGAATATGAATTAGATGTTTCTTTATTGTCTTGTATGACCCTACATCTTTTGTACTTGGTTATCTTGAATGGTATTCTTCACACCTTTTTATCTACTGTAACTGATATCTAGTTTCTCAAAGCACTGGTTTATTTAGATGCATACCAAGTTGTCCTTTTCTTAGCCTTCTCATTTATCCTATTGTTCCAAACATCCTTTGATTATTAAATTTCTTAAGTTACCAAGCATTCTTAGCCTACAACCCTAAGGAGTTTCTTGGAGTGATAACAAGGTCAAAAGATCTGTACCGGTCTCATACCATATAGGAAACTAAAAATTTATCAAAAAGGCCATGGAAAGAGAGTTAAAGTCAACAAAGTAGTTACGTGGCAACTCAATATACCATTTCGTTGTTGCACCTATAAGTGTTCTTTGAAAAAGTCTCAAATGAATGGAATCGTCCATCAAATAATTGGAAGAACACCATAAATGGAAATTTATAACATGATTGTTAGGATCTTCCCTAGTTTTTTCGTCGAATTTCTGGATGGGAGAGGATAATTTGGGGGGGATGGTGGGCCAAAACGGGGCATGCTAAATGGGACTGTTTGTCAAATGCGACATATCTGGCAGATCTAACGTAGCCAAGAATGGAAGTCGTCAATTAGCGTGTGGATATTGGTGATAACCGTATGTCATGGGAACACTAGTAGGACCATATCCATATTGCGGTGAGATGGAAAAACTAGATGGCCCTCCCATATATGGAGGTTTCTTGAGTTGTCCACTCATGTAAGGTGGTTGTCCTGATTGTCCACCCATGTATTGTGATTGAATAGATTGACCTCCTACATATTGAGATTGACCCGATGGTCCCCCCATGTATGGTAGTTGAAGGGACTATTTTGTTGGAATCATGGGGTTTACGAATTGATAGGGAAAAGTTCATTGAGGAGGAATTCTCGCCGGATTGGGTTGACCCCACAAAGGGTTAGCAACTCCTGGAAATGGTTTTCTAGGATACAAGCTAGTGGTAGTAGGGATAGAAGGAATCGCAAGAGCGGATTTCTCCTAGGCTTGTTGATGTTGCAACCATGTAGGTCTCCCCCTAATAAAAAGTTTCCCTACAATTGAAGGTTTCCACCCAACTGAAAGGTTGGCCTCCCATTGAAGATTGACCTCCAATGTAGGGTGTACTAATCTGCAATGTATGAGATGGAGGCTAAGTAGCTTGTGTAACCGTGGTTGTGTGAGTGACTTGATTGTCATCCATCTGATTGATGGGACAACCAAGTAAAGCACTTGGTGTGTGCATGTGTGGAAATAGTGAAGGAGGAATATTACCTGACCCATGTACGAAAGGAGATATATGCGCAAGTGGTTGAGTTGGTGTTACTTGGGTCACCGATGTTTCCAAAAAAGGAGAAGCACCAGTAGTAGCAACTACAGGAGTTGTGGAAAAAGATGAGGTCCCAAGTCCTTCAGGAAAACCAAAAATGATAGGTTCACGCAAAAATATTGTGTAGTGGTGGAATTGGGCGGTAATCGATAAGAAGAATAAGCATCAACATATGTCGTGGATGGTGGATCATTGAGTGGTTGTCCAAGTGGATCAGTAAAAAGAGGATTCACATAAGATGAAAGGCTTTCTATGAAGTTTGTGACTGGTTCTTCAATGTGATGCCCACTTCTAGGAGTGACACTCCCAGTCTTAGAAGTTTGATCTACGATCATTCCTTCATAGGAAACATTGTGTTGAGGTTCCTGAATGTCAGGATCCATAACTTGTATACTGTGAAATATCTGGTTGTAAGGCTGTCTATGAAAGTCAAATAAACACACTCCTATGAAAACTAAAAGAAATCAACCAAGCAACAATAAGCTCAAGGATCTTCTGAAGATGGGATATCAAGCCGCCAATGAATAAATGAGAAGTAGTTACCACGACCTCCACGTAACATCCCTTCTCGGTGCAAGCAACCCTCGCTTTCGTGGGATCACCCTCCAATGGTAATGAGAGTGTGATATAATGTATGCCCTAGGTACCGTAGGAATCCCCCCACAGTCACCTCTGTAGATACCTAAGAAAGGCCACTAAGGTTACCAACTCACAGTCAGCCTTTAGGCGGGTACATTCAACAGTCGGGACCGAACATATGGGTAGGATATCAAAGTCCAAAGTTCATGCAGGCGACTAAGGAAAACTGGACCAATAGACTCCAGAGGACCCCAAATGGATTCAGAGTTCATGAAGCACCAAGACCAAATGATCCAGTGACACTTTAGGAAGAGCCCCTAGTATACGCTCTTTCCACTACAATTGGTCAAGATTTGGAGAGGTAACCTCTACTTCTCTTCCACACACGACCTCATGTTTATCCCCTATGTGAGAGGGGGTTCTCGATTATTCTTATACAAAATTTTGATTTGTTCGCTCTTTAGTGCTCTATAGTATGTTTAGTAGTTTTGGACAATTTACTCACTTTTCCTAGTCCAAAGACCCTAATCCTGTGCTATTGTTGGCGTGCTAAAACAAAAAAATGTTCTATTTGATTTTAATAGCGTGTGGTTGATTTTAATGGCTTTTACTCAATAGGTTCACGAAGATGAAACCGATGATGTGAGAGAGAATCGACTCCAATAGAATGCAAAAAAATGATATGCAATTCGTTCTTTTCGATGAATTATATGTATGGGAAGGAGAAGAGTTATATTCTTCTTAACACAAGTAAGCACTCAAAACAATGCAAATTTCAATTTCTAAGATCAAGATGATGCCAAAATACCAAGAAAATGCTTCCAAAAACCGAAATGCATATGCAAAACTAGCTCTTTTCCCAAACATATACCAAAACAAATTCCTAAAGAATGAAAATTTTCTTTGTTCGATTATGTATGCAAGGAGATATGCAAAAAAATTGCTTCTTAAATTTTAAATGGAATGAAATAGGTCTATGTTCGACATAATGAAATACGAGGAAAAAAAGAAATCAAACAAAGTGCACTAAAAAATGATGAGAACTGAAAGAAAACAAGTGTGAGATAACTTGTTCAAGCAAGGACTCAAAGATGCAAAAGAGAAACAAAACAAACACTCATGAGAATCCTTAAATCAATGAGCAACAAGAAACAATGTTCAAGGCTAGGTTGTGGTAAAAACGAGAGTTCTAATAATCCATAAAAGAGAGATGTTTCAATGAAGACAAAAAGGCTAAAAAACAAGAAACCTTTGCAAACCCTAGTTGATGAATACTCCTAAATAATCAAACAATCTGAAAGCTTTGCGAGATGAAGATCAAAGAATTGAAAAGAAGGATAAACCCAAGGATCTTGTTAACCCAAGGGGATCACAATTAGAATAAGATTGAAAACTCAAAGAAGGAACATAAATAAGTGATAAATTTCAAATTCTCAAGTAAACAAAGTCAAATACAATCCAGGAGTATCTGGGGTAAAAACCTCTCCAAAGCAGACTGAGAAAAACAGGGCAGAAATAGGCAATATCACCTAAAAAAGGAGAGTGGTGCCCCTGATCTCAAAGAGACAGAACGCCATGGTGCCCTATATGAGGCTTAGGGGAGAACCAATTAGACAAGTTGTGCCCTAGTATACACTGCATAGGAGCGCCAGAAGGACTAATGGTGCCCTGGTGTGAACTGCAGGGGAGTGGCAATTTTTTAAAAAGCTCAAAAAATGGCTTCGAAAAGCTCAAACTCTATAGAGACTCATTCAATGGATCTATAAAATCTTCAATGAGAAAGATTGAATGGGAAATATATCATAATGGAGCATCAAACAAGCAATATCTAATCACAATCAAATGATTCAAGATGAAAAAGAGGAAAAACTAGTCAAAGTCCTTCCCCTGCAGAGTCGCCATTTTTCTGTTGTGAGAAATCTTACCCTGCAGACAGGCTACACTCCCCTTTGTACCAAGACTCCTATATTTAGTCCAAAGACAAAAGATAACAAGTGGTTGCTACTTTCCCTATAGATCTAACTAGATCAATCAATCAAGATAGAAGAAGAATGATGTGGCGTAACTTGTTGTGATGTTCATCCTCGTTGCTCCAATCCCAATGCTTGATCCCCAAGCTCCTCAATAAAACAAAAGTATTTTAAAGACTAGAAAAGGGACACTTCCTCCTAATATATATTATTATATAAATCAATTCTATCTATGAATACTGAAATGACAATAGACAAGCAAATGTAGAACGCATAAAGTTGATATTAATTGGAAAGCCAAAGAAGGCACTTAAAAAGAATGATTGACTATCCAGTCACTTTTCCAATCTCTCCTCGTCCAACCCTTGCATGAATATTAACATCAAAATGTTGGTGCTTCTCCTTGAATCAAAGGTTTGATACTTGAATTGTCCCCCCCTTCTCCTTGGAAATACCTTCAATATATAGGCTTGAGAGGCACAACCACCATGAGAAAATGAAGGATATGGTTGATTATATTTCTCCTTAATGTTGGGATCTGATTTTAAGATGAATTCATAGCATAGAGGTCGAACACTACCAACATCATCCCAAGAGATCTGACCCTTAGGAAAAGGTGGGAGATCCCTTGATTTCCTCTAACAAGACTGGCACTCCCCCATAGTTGAACACAGGGCACCATCCTATAAAGTGGTTCTCCCCTAACATGGAAAGGGGGCGTTATTCCATGAAGTGGCACTCCCCTAGTATGGACAGGGGGGTAACACCCTTCATAAATGCCCAAAAAATGATTGATTTTCCAAGAAAAAGGTGTGTTTTTTGCCTTTAAATGATGGGTTTCTTCCTCCAATATGACTTAGGTGTCATGGAAAATATCTTTCATGGTGTCAAAGGATTGTGACACTTATAAAAATGAATGCGACACTTGGTGAGTTGCATACGACACTTGCGACAGTGCATGTGACACTTAACAAGGTGCATATGCCACTTTCGACACTTGCGACACTCAAGTGTGACATTTTGATGTGTAACAATTTCTCATATTTGAAAAATTCACTATTTGATATAAAAGAAAGGCACGAGATAATTGTTTCACCTATGAGAGATTATATTGAAAATTGGTTAAATAATGCCTTAATCAAAATAACTAAACGAGATCAAGAAAATGTAGTTACAACCAATCACAGAATCCCAACAAAGCAGAATAGGAAAGGCACCTTAGAAAGTATATAGAAGAGAGAGAAATACATCATAGTGAGCAAAATGATCACATCTTTCATAATTTCTCTATTATTTTTCTCTTCTCATTCAAGAATTATCCAGTTGTGTATTGTCGTTCTTGAAAAACATAACCACTTTTTTATCGTCTCCTTCTTTCTTCTTTTCAGGTGCAACCCTATTCCACTTTCTTTTTATGGTCCACAAGAGCCCCATTCCAGTCCATTTGGATGAAAGCCATCTTTTATTTAATGAAAAATTGAATATTAAGACTATTGTTTTTGAACTCCCAAGAGAACTACTTTGGGTTGTAATTTCAATGATTTCTCAAACTCTAAGTATTGAGCATGGGATGTTTGGAGTGCACATATCATATTCTCTCTTATTTTGAATGAAATACTCTTTTAAAGTTCTCTCAATTGTGGATTTCTATTTTTCCTTCTAATGAATGTGATCAAAATTTATGATACAATGATGGATGTGAGAATTTTATGATTTTTCATATAATGATTATTTCCTTTTTGTACAATATGTTGTATATTGTATTTTAATCCTTGAAAGATTCTTGGTCCTCTTCTCAAGAATTTTCTTTGTGAATATATTATTTTTCAATTAGTAGAATTTTTTTATTTTGTTGAGTGATAAAGATTGGGTTTCTTAAAAATATTCCCCTATTTTAATATTTATAAGTATCAAGATATATCTTTCATAACATACAGAGGAGTACCACCTCTACAAAAATGTAGGGGGATATTTTATCACCGTGAGGTTGTCGTTTGGATCTTAACCAATCTAAGTATCAACATAAGTATGCATGATGATTATAATAAATCACTCTATAAATATTTTATGAGAAAATATATTTTTGTTAAGATTCATTTGGGACTAATTAAAGCATTTTCCACTTATTTTAAGCTAGAAAAAGTATACATAAACGACACTTATTTTATTGCATCCAAAATGAAGTTAAATATTTTTTCTCCCTTTTAAGTAAAATGATGCATTCTGGTGGAGTCACATGCATTATTAATTTGTGAAACATGGGCCTCACCAACAATGCGTATACGGATATACAACTTGCACACTATCACATATTACAATAAAATAATTTTTACATGATTATAAATCACAAAACGACATGCTCTATTATAGGTTTGGATATTGGTTCAAATTTCTTGCATGTGATGCTAAGGAAAACAACACCAACCAATGAAATCAATTTCCAACCATATAATTTCCATCAAGATTTGATGATTGGGGTTCAAAATAACATTACAATGGATTAATGAATCATTGGGTGTGAGGGTCCTTATCCCAATCAATAATAATAATAATAATTGTATATTCAAAGGAAGAGTATATTTACAAACCCATCTTGTTACCCATCCATTCATAATAGAACCACAATCGAAATATATTGATCTAAATCATTTATTGTAGATTGATTATGATTTTGAGTTGTTATTAATTAGTTAACAATGGAACATTGGTCACATTGACTACATATTGTTTATCAACAATAAAATCAATAGAGTGGGAATGTGCTCTACACTATGCATTCATACAACAACCCACATATATCAATAGACAAACAAAAATCATGGACCATAACTGCACATTCAACTATGAATTGAGAGCATTATTTACCCTAGAGAACACATATGAAAACTCCAATGTCTAAGGGCTATGCTTAGTCTTTTATTTCAAACAATTGTAAATTTCCAAATGGTTTATGTCTCTATGGGCTATTGACAATTTACTCAACTTAAATTCGATCAACATTATTTTACTAATCCCTACCAAAGAACCTCATCTCCTTCATTGTGTGTGAATTTATACGAAATGCCATGGATTGTTGGGATAGCTATAAGGCTAGGCATCCCCATCCCTTAAGTTCCCTTTTGCAATGCTTAACCTCTCCCATTTCATCTTTGCTGGCAAGATTCCACTTCAAGGTTCCTCTTGTTCTTGTCTGCTTTTAATATTATCTCTTACATTGGTAGCATGATAGCTTTTTGGGCAAGTGGTTGGTTGGTTGAGTCGACATGGGGCCCTTCATATGAAAAATCACAACCTTAGACTTATTCATCAACTTCTATAGCAACGAACTCTACTTTTATATCCTCTCGATTCTTTAGTAACATTATTTCGAACTCCCAATATCCAATTATTTCGTCTTGATTTGAGTCATAGCCATTCAAAGTTTCTTTCCTATCCATTTTAGCATCAACCCAACCTAGAATTCCCATGAATCAACAGAATTTCTCACTACCATTCCCCCAAGTATCTCAAACAACTTTCAATAAGTCATGGACCTCTTCCTCTTATCCAATCACAATAAAATCATGACCTATATCTTCTCTATTGCACAATACCTAGAGGATCCAATATCTTCTAGTAAAATCCTAGTATGGTAATCTCTAGCTTTCAAAGACAAGATCCAACACAAACATTATGGCACTTATGTATACAATATTCATCGATGAGCTATCTCAACAATATCTTTCCATTCAAAATTCAATTAGCATAACAAAATGGATTTTAAGGTAATCCCCATCTTATCAAGTGTTCTAGTGTAGGTAAGAAATCTCATTTGCTAGTTTTCTTCTATTAAAATCCTAGTATGGTAATCTCTAGCTTTCAAAGACAAGATCCAACACAAGCATTATGGCACTTATGTCTACAATATTCATCGACAAGCTATCTCAACAATATCTTTCCATTCAACATTCACTTAGCATAACAAAATGGATTTTAAGGTAATCCAAATAAGAACCCACCAATAATATCTTATATCTTCAATGCTAAGATATCAAAATGCCTAGAAGAAAATGAAGAAGAAGCAACATCGTCATCTATCAAACTTGTAAGGGCACTAAACCATCAAGAATAGATAAAAATGGATGAACTCCAAAGGTAATGGATGAACTTGTAGCATTCATGTAATGTAGATCCATCCCAATTTGATTGTAGATGAAGAGCCACGAAGATCCGATCCCAGACCCTTCTAGTGAATGAGAAACTAAAAAAGATATGTAGGTCAAACTCCTCCTCCCCACGACATAGATGGAAAAAGCTAGGGCCAGTTCTGCCTTTACTGCGGAGGATATCCCAGGTGTTTATTTTGTTTTCTATGGAAAGCCAAGTAAAAAGCTTGATCTTCAACAAGATGTTCCAGCGCAAAAAAAAATCCTCCAGTTTGCAGTTGAAAGCGGCCAATGATGATTTGAGATAGCAGAATAGATTTTTGATACAATTGTGTGGCCCGTGGAGTCTCCTCCGATCCAAATGGGGGCATCCTCCCTCTCGAGAAGCCTTATACCAGCAATAGATAAAGATTTTGTGTAAGATACCCATTTATCCGCGAGAGCACCAGATAGATTGATATCTTCAGAAGTGTGCCAACAGTGGGAAATTGAGTCTAGACCAGTCATATTTTTTGCATGGAAGAGGAAATAAATATGTGAGGAATGGAGGTGTGTGAGGAGTTGTTGTGATAGGATGGATTTTTTCCCCAAGCCCAGAATGTGGTCTTGTCCTAGGTGGATTGAGTGCCCTGTTCCCGGATTCCAAGAGAGCCAGTGGGAGAGGAGTGAAGTCGTCGAGCCAGATTTATCTAGGTGTAAGAGGCATAGTTGGGAAGGGTAGGAGGCGATCTAAGCCAAGCAACAACAGAAACATGAGGCAGGTATTTGTCCAAAATGACAGTGTGCCAAATCCCAACAGTTGCTAAAACTCATGAAAGAGTATTTGTGGCCAGTGCTAAGTTAAAGAAGAGGATGTTATTGAGGCCCCAACCACCTTTTTGTTTTGGATTTGCAAGTGTGTCCCAGCTACAGAGGTGGAGGCGGTGAGAGGAAATATAGCCCGACTAGAGGAAGTTGAAGGATAGCTTACGGAGCTTATGGAGCACAGTCACAGGGAGGGATGCCAAAGCCATCCAATATATAGGTTGGCCTTCCAGGACAATTTTTAAAAGAGTATAACGCCCACGGAGGGAGAGCCAGTGGTTGCACCAATTTCCAATCCTAGTTTCCACTTTTTCCAGGAGCCAGTTCCAATCAACAATACTGTATGAATATGCCTTAATATAATATCCTGATTCAGAGATTGATCGGAGAGATTTGAATGATGAAAAGTGGACTTAGACCAATTTATATGCAGTCCCGAGGCCCTGCTAAAGACTTGAAGAATGTTTTTTATTTCTCGCCTTTCAAGTAAAGAGTCATTGGTCAAAATCAAAACATCGTCTACAAAAAATAGATGAAGAATCTTGATCAGCCTTGTGACTTTTACCCCTGTCAAGTTTTCTTGTGTCTGGCCTTGTTTGAGGAGTAAACTTAGACCTTCCATTAGTAGGATAAAGAGTAGAGGGGTGAGCGGACAACCCTAGCGCAAACCTCTGCCACTATGGAAGAATGGAGAGGTTCTTCGTTAACCAGTACCGAGAAAGTAACACTCATAACGCAGCCCATTATCCAATTGATAGAAGACGTACTGAAACCGGATTGAACCAGAACCAAACGAAGGAAGTTCCAGTCGATGCAATCAAAGGCATTCTTTAGATCTAGATTTAGAATAGGTGATTTTGATTTTTTAGCTTTTATACTGTGTAGGCGTTCTTGTGCTATGCTTATAGCATCAAGGATCTTTCTGCCTTTAGGAAGCCCAATTGTTCGTTGGACAGTGATCAAGAGAGAACCGACTTTAGTCGATGGCGATGATCTTTGTAATCAACTTATAGCATAAGTTGCAGAGGGAGATAGGTCTGTAGTCACTAAAAGATGTTGAGTTATTTTAATTCGGAATCAATGTCAGGAATGTAGAATTTATAGTACCTGTAACTCTGCCCCGAAGTCTGGAATCTTCAACCAATTCAAAAATATCTGCACCGACATGATCAAAGAAATGGAGGAAGAATTCGACGGTCCAGCCATCCGGGCTGGGGATTTTGTCAGAAGCAAATGTGAGAAGAACATTTCTGACCTCCTATAGGGAATGGGGTCTGTCCAAGAGACGTATATCCTCTGATGTAGTTAAACTGGGATAAAGACTTGCTACTCTAACCAAATCCAAGAGAGAAGGATCGAGTCTAGCACCATATAACGTTTTGTAATGTGTGGAGGTTGTTGTTTTTAAGGCCGGTTGTTCCTTGTGTACAAGTCCTTCATCATCGATAATCTCCCAGATGAACATTTTATTCCTGCAGTTGCATGCGAAGGAGTGAAAAAATTTTGTGTTGTTGTCACCGCACTTTAACCAGGTTGTCGTGCTACGTTGGCGCCATAGTGCTTCTTCAGCCAGGAGAAGGGTATTTCGTTCGGACTCTAGTCGTTCCAGAGTGGAGCATGTGTGTGACGGATCACTAGCTGGGAGGTCCTTATGGGAAAAATCCACTAAAATCGCCTCCAATTCCTGAAGTCTGCGATGGTTGTCGACTATGCGCTTTTTCGCCCATATATTAACCCGATGTTTCATCTCTCTTAATTTCCAGACCAAGCAGGGTTGAACAAGCTGTTCGGAAAGGTAGATAACATCCTGCCAAACATTAATGACAATTGCATGTAGTTCTGGATCCAGAAGCCAGCTCAGATTGAATTTAAAAGGGTAGGAGGAGATCTTACGAGGAGCCAGTTGAAAGATAATGGGAGCATGGTTAGAGAAAAAAGGAAATTCCACCCAAATCTTTAAACAATCAACTTGAAGAGTCAGATCCATAGATAGAAGGAAGCGATCCAATATTTTGGAAATCGCATCAGGTCCCTTGCGCCCATTTCGCCAAGTGGGACAATGGCAGCCGGTGGAAGATCCACTAAGTTATGGAAATGTAGAAGTGAGGTGAAATAGTGAGACAGAGGGTCCAAAGAAGTTGTGGATCCCAAAGATTCCCCAAGGTTGGTAGTGAAGTTTAGAGTGCCAACAATAATTAGATTTGTGCCTCTAAGAAGACCGTTGTCAACTACCTTGTCCCAAAAATATTTTCAGTCACTGTAGGTACCATAGGTATTCAACAAAGTAATTAGTTGAGCATTCCAAAGGCATGTGCCGATTAAGAGAATACCACCACAACAGATTTGTGGAACTAGAGACAACTTTGTAGGGTCCCAAGTGACAACTAAACCTCCCGAGGTGCCCAAAGAGCTAGCAGATGCAGTATACTAGGAAGGACGAAAATTGTAAAGAAAATTTCTTGCTCTTGATTATATCCGGTGAAGACTTGTTGAGAAGGCGTCTGAAGGAGGAAGATTTTAGGGTCCCTCCCACCCCTCTGATGTTTAGAGAGAGCAGGATCATGGTTTTGCTCTCGCCAGGGCTTTAATGCCTCTAAGCGCCCCGAGATCTAGTTGAGTTGTAGCAGAAAATGTGACAGGAGGTTTGTCCTCAGAAACCTCTTTTCTTCTAGCGCTCCTTGTTTTAATTAGGGAGAGTTCAAAACCTCTTCCCTTTGACCACAAGTACTCCCATCCCAAATGATCTTCAGATGTAGTAGTGGAGTTTGAGGTCGAAGCAAGGTTTGATGGACAGATTATTGCTTTGCCAGAGTAKGTTGGTAAGGGAATAGGGGAGAGAACCTCTCTATGTGATGGGACAAGGTTGTCCAATAACGTTGCAAGTGTATCTTCCCCAGGGTTTGGTTCCCTGTGGCCCACAGGTAACTCCTAAAGTGGTTCCACAGACTCCTCAAATGGATCAGCCAAAAAATAAATGAGACATGGGAGAGTATTAACAGTTGGGAAGGAGTTCTCGGTAGCTCCATCCACAAGCGAATAGTTTTCCCTAGGAGCAAGAGATGGCTCGACTAAAGAGATATATGAAGGAGGGATAGGAGTTGTAGTGATTTGTGTTCCAGTGTTTTGTAGGGGGACAACCGAGGACCTAGATGGAGGAAAGTTCATAGTAGGCAGAGGAGGATCGCTAGGAGGAGAGGGCGAGGTGAAAAGGGTAGAGGGCGAGGTGAAAAGGGTAGAGGGGTTATCAATAAGGTTCCTTTCCCAAGTTTTTAATGAGGAGTAGAGGGAGGGGGAAACAAGTTGTAACTTACCCGTAGTCGAAGTCAAAGAAGTGGATTCGGCAACTTCAGGGAAGTCGGATAGTGGAGCAGTGGAGTATTCGCCAGGTGGCTCCAGTCTACTGGAGAGCTCCAACATATCTTCTTCATACAAAACCTCTATCACTCTGCCCGAGCACTGTTTTCTCAGGTGCCTCGTATGTCTGCAGAGAGTACACCTGAAGGGTATCCCTAGATAGTCAATGTTTTGGCGTATAGTGTGTCCCCGCCACTCAATATCGATCGATTCCTGTAAGCCTTCGTGTATATCTAGTTCTACCAAGACTCTGGCAACTTTTTTGATAGAGGTGTTCAAAACTTTCAAGTCGATGGTTAATACTTTTCCTAGGCTAGAACCGATAGCCTCAAGAGCTTTGTTGTTCCAGAGGTAGAGTGGGAGTTTTAGGAGAAGGACCCAAAGATGGCGCAGAGGAAAATAGTCTTGTGCGGGATTAAAACTGAGGCGCCATATCTTAAGCATGAGACCGCCTTCGTCAAAAAACCAATGAGCATTTTGTATTTGAGTTGTTTCCTCCGGGGAGTGAAAATGGAAGGCGAACCACCCGTGTGTAAAGTAGGAGATCTCAGGAGAATAGCCAAGAAGTGGCTTCCATGTCTTCTAAACCTAGACAACAATGTCTGTCTTGCAGAGAAAACGATAGGAGGTTCTACCCACCAAAGTGCATAGGGCCAGATTTATTGTGTCTTTTAGACCGACATCATCACCTAGTACCATCTTATTTTTCATTTTCTTTGGAGACCAAGGCCTAAGAGGGGGTTTCTTACTGGTTTCTTAATGTCAGTAGGGGTCGAGGCTCCCTTTTTTGTATGTTGCCCAGTTGAGACAAAGTTATTTAAAGTAGTTTGTGGGGAGAAGGAGTGTTGTGCAGGTAGAGTGGATAGCGAAGTCGGTAATGGAGACGAGCGCAAGGAGTTATGCAAAGGGAAGGAGGACGAGGGTGCAGTAGTAAATTTTTGTGGAGTTGTGTGGGGATGGAAGGTAGGCACATCAGATGAAATGCTAGAAGAAGAGAGGGACGAAGGGAAGGTGGAGGGCGAAGGGTTGACGGGACAAATGGTAGAGCCTGAATCTAGTCGCAGGGAATGGTTTTTGCGTGCAGATTTTGAGAGCTCGATGGTCGAGGGGGTGAGTTCCACTCTCTACCAAAGAGGATCATCATCAACACCCATGAGGGCGTTGATATCAGCCTCCATAGGTTTGCGAGGAAAAAAAACTTCTCGCAAGTCACTTAGAACCCACTGTGCACAGTAGTCGACTGAGAGCCATAGGGAGGCACAAGGAAAGCAACGAGGAAGCAGAGGGTGAGGGGAAACTACAGAGAGAGGGGAGGTTCAGTGTAAGAGTTCAAGGAGAGGAAGATGTAATCGGTCACCAGTAGCAGATTTGTAAGATTAGGTAGGCTATGTCGTGTTCAATGCAAGGAGTTTTGGAGTCGAGGAACTCCAACCAAAACTCATATACATAGTCATTTTGGTAAATGAATACAGAGAGAGGGGAGGTTCAATGTAAAAGTTCAGGGAGAGGTAGACATATCCGGTCGCCAGAAGCAGATAGATGTATGATTGGGTAGGCTATGTCGAGCTCAATGCAAGGAGTTACAGAGCCGAGGAACTCCATTTTTGCAGAGCTGAGGATTCAAAAATTTGGACCTCATGAGATGGATTACCTAAATCAACAAGTGGACCTCATGAGATGGATTACCTAAATCAACAAGTGAAGAGGATGCCAGGTGCATCTTTGTTACACATATGAGTTTTGACAAACCATATGAAATGATCATGTTCACTAAGTGAGGACTTGGCCTTGAGCTTCCACTCAAAATATTGATATTACTTGTTGTATCATGGCAACAAGTAAATAAATTTATTTAAGATATCTAGACCCAAAACAAAGATATTACACCTAAACTTCTTTTATTTAAAATTATCCAAAATTTATACTTAAGATGAAGCTTGACAAAATGCATAACAAAATCTTTTTATATATATTTTTAATTAAATAGCATGCACAAAGTATAAGTATATTGACAAACCTTCTTTGTAAAAAAAAACAAATTAAATGCTTTTTCATTAATGAAAATAACTTCAATTTTGATTTTATAATAATGTTCAAGATGCATTTTAAAAATATTTCTATTCAAAACTTATAAATTTTAACCATTGTTTGTTATTTTATCTATAACAATTCAAAAAAACTATTTCTATTAAAATTTTATAAATTTTTACCATCATAATTTAATGTTTATTATTTTATTTATAATAAATATAATAATAATAACACTCTTTGCATCATTCTACTAAATTTTTTTATTCAAATTACCCTTTAAAAAAGATTCTTCAAATTATCAACCCCTGAAAATAGATATCAAACTTTTATAAGTGATTATAATTGTCTCCATGCTGATTGAATTATCAACCCTCAAAATAGAGATCAAACTTTTTATAAATGATTGTACCACATTACTTAGAGGACTTTTCAGAAACAATTATCTCCATGCTGATTGGATTTCAAAACACTACAGTTATAACTTTTGAGATTTGCTCTTTTATTTCAGTTACAATTTATTTTTTATGTCAATTATCTTTTTGGCCAGTCAAAACTTGCAAGACATTCCCAGAAGAAACTATTTATATTCATAAGGTTTTAACAATTCAATTTACAAACTAATAATTGTACATTAAATTATGGACTGATTTTAAAATATATTATTATTTTAAATAATTAAAATACAATCTAGGTTATAAGACTATTTTTTTTAAAAGAAAAACTTTATTTTTTTACAATAAAGAAAAAAAAACCAAAAAAAAGAGTTTGTAAAATCAAAATTGTTGTTTGTTTTAAGTATGTTTTGAAAACAGAAACACCTAAACAGAAAAGTGAAAAATGGAGTTTGTGAAATCAAAATTGCTGTTAGTTTTAAGTATGTTTTGAAAACAGAAGGAAGTTTTAAGTATGTTTTGAAAACAGAAGGAAGGGTGAATGGTAACTGAATTGAAGGGTTTGGATGTGAAGAAAAAGGTATGCAGAGATTAAAAACTCTTAGTTTGTAAAGCAATGTCTCATCTTTTGGTCAATGAGTGAGCAAAAGCATTGAAAGGTCTTTTAGTAGTAACTTGGAGCAGCGATTATTATTGTTGAGATATGATGATTTGCCAAATGAAAGAAGGAAATTTTTTCCATAGGATTCACACAACTCTGAATGCAAGTTAAACCACCAATCAATATGTGTAGCCGAATAAACTCAATTGAAATTAATTTTGAATAAAATATACAATCTGCTCTGCAGGTAATGTGCCATTGCCCCTTTGTCATACTTATATGGCAAAATTGTGTAGTGCACATACTGCTACAACAGGGGTAGCAAATTGCTTCTGCTTGAGTGTGAGAGGTCCACTTATCATCAAAGATATGAAATGTTTCTCCTACTACTGATAAGTGAAGAATTCCAAGATCAGCACAAGCAATGCTCTGAGATGAAATTTCATACTTGTCCCCATCAATCAAATTGGATGCTTCCTTCATTGAAAACAAGTCAGGATGCAGAGTCTCAGCGGAAGTGCTGGAAAACGATTGATGTTCAGGCTGTGCTGCAGAGACCACAGCCTCCAAGCATTCATTTAGTTGACATCTGGATTGCAACTCTTCCCAATTGACAGCTTCCAAGCTGGAACTACACTTTTCTTTTGTGAATGGAAGCTCTTTGATGGAGGAGCCATTACTGATGTCTGATTTTGACAGAGGTTTATCTGAAGTTGGAGAGTTTCCTCCGGAAGATTTCACAACAATCCACTGACCATGAGGGTTTGTGATCCAATTAGGCCTGTTAGCAACATCTTCAAATTTACAACCTGTAGCCAGTGCCATCATTCTGTCCCTGGGAGAAGGCCTTGGACATTGCTCAACTGATCTATTCACCTCCCCATTGCATTCGCCATTTGGGCTCGGGATGCTGAGTGAGAGAATGGGAGTAGTCTGAGAAGAGTAGGAATCCCATACTTTATTCCTAAAATCGAAATGACTGGTTGGGGATTCCAGACCCCTAATGGCTTCGTCTGCCTCTATGGCAGAGCAGTGCTCATTTAGGAAAGGATGGTTCAACAGCTCTGCACTGGACCACCTCTGCTTGGGATCTCTCCGAAAGCATTTCTCTAGGAAATCCCGGATCTGAAGTGAAAGCGATG
>ML783067.1:102083-123071 GCA_009831015.1 Picea engelmannii
AGTCTAGATTTCTGAGTTAGAACGTTATTTTCATTGAGTCTTCTCCATTTGGCCTCTTAAAACTCATTTACATTTACTGTATAAACTGATGGGTACTGGGCTTACCTTCTATGCAATCTGAGGGTGACTTCTAGTGCTAACACGTGGTATTTAGCTACCTCATATTCAATTTGATCACGACTTAAAAGTGTTATTAGACTTTTTGTAAATTATTCTTCAAACAAATTGCTATAGAATGTACAAACTCGACACAATTTCTATGTTTGAAATATTTCATTTTCAATGGTAAAGAAACAACTAAAGGAAGTGGTAAAAGGAACCATGGTTGCAGCGTTTATAGAGAATTGAAAATTAGTTTTTTCACTAGACATAGTGAAATGTGCACTATGCTTCCAAAATGATGAGCAATTTCATCTTAATAATTTGACACTTTTTATTTAATGTTTGGCTATATTTTAGTTATGTTTTTTAATGTTTTGTTAGTTATATTTAATGTTTCTTCATGCAACACATATGATTTTGTAATGCACATACTATTTGGTTGTAGTTATTAATTGTTTTCCACTTTCCAATCTATTAGTAGGTGTTGAACACATAATTTGATGTATACATAATTTTGAATGATTCCAAATGATTCCAATCATAATTTGTTGGTTGCAATTGATGTTGTTATGCATTTCAATTATCGATTTGATTGTCTAACCCATTGCCCTATTTTTTAGTAGATGTTAATGTTTTCTTTACTTTGCCAATGCACTTTCATATTCTATAGATAGACCTTACAACTAATTTAAATAACATCCCTAATGATAATGATGATGATGATGATGATGTCATTTTACTTTTAGCAAATAATTTTATTTTTTGTTGCTTAGTGTCAGCTTTGACTTTGCCATTATACTTTCATTTCCAAAAAAAATTCTTATATTTTTTATTTCATATAATTTAAAAGTTAGTATAAAGAAAAATATCCAAAGTGAACATGCAACCACAAACCAAAAGGTAGGTATTTATAAATTTGTTTTCATATTGACTATGTTCATTTTTAATTTGATGTGTGTGTTGTTGGGGTGGGGATGGAGAGGGAAGAGGAAGGAACATAATACTATGAAGATCCCTATGAGGGTATTTATATTTTTGTATCTCCTTGTGAGAAGTTTGGGGAATTTAGGTCCGATGACATCCTAGGGGTCCTTGGGGGTGCATCCTTAAAACAAATGACAACATTTGCAGACTATAGGAAAGTGGGACTTGTGGTTATCTCGTACAATGTAATGCCAATGCCAAATCCATTCAAGTTGTGGGTACAAGAGTTCAAACTAATGTCGAAATCCGATTGGATAAAGATCTTCTCGCTGCCAGCTATAAAGGGTAGGGTGGCAGTTGAGGTATTCAATGGAGGAGGTAATAGACACAACTCTCCAATCCTCTAGTTGTAGTCCAAGGTTAATGTAAAGCCTCTCAAGACTGACTTTGACAATGTTTCTTCCTATATTTATTGGAAAAAGTTTGGATTTCAAATCTCTCTCAGGTGTTTTGAAGTAGAGGAGTTTAGTGAAAGTTTTTGAGGTCCCTAGGGACAAACGAGAGAAGATAGTTGTGAAGAAGAAGCAGTCGTTGGTAAACATGATGCTCATTGAGGATATTAAAGTTGAGAAAGAAGATGAATACTTGGGGAAGGAATTTATTGGGAAGTTTTAAAGTCATAAAATTGGTGTTCATTCTTTAAATGAATGGCCGCAATGCTCTTGGGATCCAATTGTTAGTTACACACTAGTTGTTCCCATCCTATCTTGGGGTTGGATAGGGTTTATCTTTCAAAGAGAGAAGGATGTTAAAAATATTATGAAGGCGCATTGGTTTTGTGACTCCTCATATTTGGCATCGAGACCTTAGTCATTTTTATTTGATCCATGATTTGAGGTTTCTAGCAAAGTTTCAATTTGGATAAAGCTTTCTAGAGTCCCTCTAGAACTGTAGTTGGAAAAATCATTGAGGGAAATTGGAGTTTCCTTGGGTAATAACCTTGAGGTAGATGAATCCTTTATTCTATCTCTTACTAGATTATTTTTCATATTTTAGTGGAGATTGATCTTAATGACTATATTGTAGAGTCTACGAAATTGTTGTTGGGGATAAAACCCATATTCAAATTTTGGATTATAGTAAGGTTTCATTTCATTGTGCATAATGCCATTTATATGGTCATGTGGCCAAGGTATACCCTCAACCCTTTGTGAAGAAATTCTAGCATAAAAATGAGGAGTCTAGTCTCAATGAAAATGAAAAAGGAAAGGAAACTAGTGTTGGAGGGCCATTTCCCGTCAACTTGGTTTCACATTCAGAACTAGTTATTGTTGCAGATAAGGATTCAATTGAGGATAAGAATAATTTGGAGAATGTGGAAAAGGATATTTCTCTTCCATGATGTTTATTGATTTAGGATGTACATGGCCTTTCTCATGATGATACTTCCCAAATTTTGGAGGTTGGTCTAGTGTCTTTCCTAGTAAGTGTTGTGATAACCCTCTAGTGGATTTGAATCAAAATACCAATGTGGCTTCTGATTCAGGTGATAATACAATATGGCCTTCATAATTTGATTTGGCTGAGATTATTCGTGGTGGATAGAAGCATGGCCCTAACTAGAGACAAAAAATCCCCGAGGATGGAAGATTCCATTATTTTTGATAGGAAGGAAAACTTTGTATCCACTACATCATTAAAATTTTTATTGGGAAGTAAAGGGGGGTCTATGAAGAAATTGATTTTTTATTTAGGTGTCGAGGACGAATTTCGTGGTTTGGTTAGATATTGTTTAAGAGCTAGCCCTAGGATCTTAGGTAAGGGAGGTAAAGGAAAATTCCCCTTAGGGTTTCCAAATAATTATTATGTATATTAATATGTCAAGTCTTGGAAGTCCCTATTAAAGACTTTCCATTGTTAGGATGGTGGGGATTCATAGGCCTAGTGTACTTTTGGTTCAAGAAACTATGGGTGAAAGTCATAAGATCATTTGGGAGTTAGAAACACTATTAAAGGATTGGGATTTTAGATATTTAGATGTTATTGGGAATTTTGGGGTATTGTTGACAGGTTGGAATGGGCCAATTGTGTTACTAAACTCTTATTTTGTTGCTTCAAGTATTTGTACCAAGCTTCAATTCAAAGACTTGGGTTAGAATTTCACAATTCAAATTGTTATGAGCCATACAATGAAAATAAATCATATCAGGATGTTTTCCTTGATATGTCATGTGTAAAGGATGAAAAGGTTATTATTGGAGGTGATTGAAATTTTACATTATCTAGAGTAGATGTTTAAGGGATGAAAACATTATTATTGGAAGTGATTTAAATTTAAGTAAAAGGGTAAGAAGGGAAATATAAATAAAATGGAAACTTTTATTTCAAGAATTTGATATTATCATTCTAGATTGGCTAGAGATGAAGCACATATCTTAAGAGACTCCTTGTGATATTTTTGAGTCCACAATTGTTATTTTTTCCTATTAGAAGTGCACCCTATCTTACATATCTCCTTACTATTTTTAAGGGGTTTCTCTTTCCTAACATAAACCTAGCTGCCATACTTTATTGGCTTTCACTTGTTCCCTAATTTTAGGATTATAATTAGGGAGTTTCCCTTCTTAGACTCATGCAACCTAGCTTTGGAGTATATTTTAGTAGGTGTAAAGTGTTTCCTTGCAACTTGGAGATTCTATTTTTCACTTGAGATGATTGAATTTTCTATTATGGGAGAAGCACGTCCCAAAGGAGAGAGGTTTATTAGTTATAACGAGGCAGTTACTATCTTTGACTGAAGGAAGCCTTCTGGAGGACGTTCTTATTCATGTAACTACTATTTTATCACAAGAGGAGTGATATACTTGGTGTTTCTATTCTTTTTTCTTATATATTCTTATGTATTCTCACATATTCTTATCTTCTTCTACTTCTATATATGTACAAAGCATGGAGGAGGAAATATGCTAGTTTTTTTTTTTTGAGTGGTTGAGAACTAGAGCTTGTGACCTTTGCTTACTTTTCTACATTTAATATTCTTTCATGAGAGAGTAGGGTTTAGAGCTAGCATAAAGTACCCATGATAGCGAAGTTTTCTTTATTGGATGGTTATTATACTTATCCCATCTAGAAAAATTTGATTGCATCTTGGAGTCCTTGTTGTCTGAACTTGCCAAGGATTTGTTCATCCTACAACCCTTGGTAATAAAGACATTGAGTTGTTACGAGGAATAAATATCTATGGTTTGCAGTAGAACCACAACAGACAGAACGACACCAAGAAATCAACTCAAATCTCAAATATGATAGATAAATGGAAATTCCAAGAAAAGAAAGGCTGGAAGTCTACCTCTTTCGGGCGTTCGTAGGAGACCAATGTTGAGCTCAGAATCCAATGTTTGATACCTACAACTTGTCCTCAACATCCAAGATACACATGTATATGGAAAATTTATGAAATGTGAGCATATAAACTTTCATAATCCATCAACATGTATAGCAAATTTACCCATGGAAAATAAAATAAAAATTTGCAACATATAATTGGACAAGAAAAAAGTATTTCTATTAATATAATCATGATAAGTACATAGGTGACAACTGTTAGGATATTTAGACACTTAGGATTTAGTTAAGATCTACTTGGTCTAATGTGTTGTTAGGTAAAATTGTGTTTCTTAGTGTGTTTCTTTAGCATGCATTAGTATGCATTTGTAGTTAGGAAATCCGACGGTCACGATATGTTCTCGACATAGAGTGATTTGACGGTTCATGTTCTCCTCGATCTTAAAGACTACATTGATCTGTGGCTTAACACCTGATTAGTCAATGATCTCTATTTAAAGAGCATGGAGGGTCATTTGTCGATGATCGATTGTGAGAAACACTTTTGTAAAATCTCTCTGTAATCTTTTTCTTTTGCATTATTAAACTTCTCCAAGTGGTCGTGTTGGTTGGGTCCATGGATGTTTCCCCGTAGGGGTTTTACCACGTCAAAACATCATTGTGCTAATATTTGTTTTGGTTGTGTGAGTGGTTACTGAAGGTGTCTATCCTTTGTTGGAATACCCGTGTTGTCGAACATGGTATCAGATCATGTTTGAAGACCTGCTCCTGTTGTATATCGAGATCGTGAAGCCGAGTTGCCTCATCTTTTGTTTCTACCATTTCTATACATTTATGTGCTGAGAGGATTGTTCCATTGCGTTCGTAGCACTCCTTTTAGGGAGGAACATTTTTCGTTTCACTCGAAAAGGTTTTCGTTTTCCCAAGATATATCCATTTCAATAAGATCAAGAGGTATAAAGCCTAAATATGCCCTTTTTAAATTTTTGCAGAGTATTATTTCGATCTTATATTGCTTGTTTCTAGGTTGCTACTCGTTTAGATCCACGTATTAAATTTTCCCCATGCCTTGTACAATCTCGACAAATCAGAAAAAGATATGAAGAGGTGCATTTTCTGGGTAAGCTAACCGAGATATGACTCATGTCATCGAGAAGCGAAATCTTTTGTGTGTGAAAAAAGTTTTTTATGAGCACGCTCTCCAAGGTCGTCTTCAACAACAACAACACCAACAACAACAATCCTCCTTCTAAACAATACCATATGTTTTGCTAGCTCACTTGGTTAAGTAAGAGGTCTTGAGTTCAAGTCCTTTTTTTTTTAACCTTTTTTTAAAAAGTTCATGCATCCATTGTAAAGTGTATTTCACTTCAAGTATAAAAGTGAATCAGTATAAGTAGCTTTAATATTTTATTTTAAAGTTATTTATTTTGCATGCAACTTTCTTTTATAAAGTAACTTCATTGTAAAAGTGATCCCAACTTTTTTTTATAAAAGTTGGTCACTTAATAAAACAACTTATTTGTAAAAGTGAGGTTATTTGGAGGGGTATCACCACGTGGACCAACTTTTACTTACCACGTGGATCTTTGATTACCGTTTATGTTTTTTAAAAAGGGAATAACTTTCACATCCGAGGTCCATTTTCAATGTCGTTTTTTTTAAACCGCGTAATTTTTTGAGATCTTTCCATCTAGATCATCGGTTTTAGTTTTTAAATCCATATTATCAACATATTTAATATGGATTCTTCCAGTGATCTTTTTCTTACCAGTACCAACTACTTCCAATGGAAATCCCATATGGAGGATTTATTAAGAAGTAAATAAATGTACCAGATTACCTTGGGAAAGGAAAAAGAACCCACTGACGATGAAAATAAATTCAAATGGGCTAATAGGAATGAAGAAGCACCTGGACTTATCATAATGTCCATCTCTCCTGATTTAAGGTTCCACCTTCAAGAAATTGATGACCTCGACGAAGCTTGGGAAAAACTTGAATTTGTGTTTGGTAAACACAATATTATTCGAGCACATCAGTTAGAAAATAAGATATTGACTTTAATTTCAAATGATTTTTCTGGCATTGAAGACTATATATCTAAGTTTAAAACACTTATAACTTTATGTGAAGAGTGTAACATAAAGTTGGAGGAAGAGCGTTGCATCTGTATTGTTCTTTCTAAGCTAGGTAGTGCATATTATGTGTTTGTATCTACCTTTTTATGCCATGAGAGAGGCTCTAGGGAAATCATATCAAAAACTCACTCTTGAGTCCTTTTGTGATGCTTTGATTAGAGAGCAAGATAAACTTGTACAACTTGGAGTGATCAACACTACAGGTCTCTCCAACAAAGCCTTAGTAGCCCAACAAATAGATAAACCAAAAAATATCAAGAAGCAACATCCTCACCACAAAAACAAGTAAACCAAGGGTCCCAAACCCACTCAGACAGCCTCAACTTCTAATGGTGACAAAGGAGCAAAATCTAAAAATAAAAAGATTGACTGACATTGAAACTTTTGTGGGAAAGATGGTCATGATGAGTCCAAATGTTTCAATAAGATGGCAGGTTTAGAAGCAACGATGAAGAAGCAATACAATATCAGTATTGATTCTACTTCTTCTTCTTCTTCTCATGGACATGCACTTTCTACTTCTGGATTCTCCTTCAGTGCAACTTCTACTTCTTCTTATGATGAGTGTCTTATTGACTCTAGAGAATATTATCATATGGCTAAGGAGAAAGCCATATTTTCCACTCTAAATGAATGTAACACCAAGAAGATATTTGTTTGATCCAGATTTATGAGCGGAACGAAATGAATAGAAGATTGAATACAATAACACAAAGATACGGATAACAAAAACAAATATCCAGTGAACAATAACTTCTATTGAATAAATAAAATAGGTTGAAACTGTAAAAATACAGAACTAAAAACAACTTGTTCGAATGGTGGTAGCTATCTTTGAGAAGAGATGTGGTTGATATGCGTATTTGTCTCGCATAATGATTACAATGAGGCTCCATAGGAATTTTTAAAATTACTCTTGAATTCCAAAACCCTAGACATCCAAAAACCTAACCCTAGGAGATGAAATGACAAAAGTTATGTGGGCCCCGATGGGTAGGTTTGTACCTCAACTTCCCGAGGTTGTAACTTTTGCATACGACCTCCATTTTAGGCATGTGATAGCTCGTTCGAAATGTATTTTCGAGAACTACACATTATACCAACAAATTGTGACTATGTGTTCAGTTTGATTGTGACAAGTCAAAAAACAACACTGTTTAGGGCCCCAAAAACGGCCTTGGAAGTACGAAAAGATGTACTGACATGAAAAATTCCAAAATAATATAGTTGGAATAGGTGTTTGACCATCAATATCCACCTGTATGCTATGTAGGGCTTAAGGATAGCCCCATAAGTGTAGAACCCACAATTACAAAGAAATGTCATCATTACAGAGAAACGTGTTGAACTAAAAATTGTTAAGAGGATCCAGTTGGAATAGGTGGGTGGCCACCAATATCCACTTGGATCAGTCCTCCCCCCTTTGGAAGAAATGGTCTCCATTGCATCGAGTTCCCCCATGAGGTGAGAAAATTTCTGCTGCATTTGGCCCTGGGTGAGCCACTTGCCTTGGTGCAGGAGTTTCCCTTCCTTGACAACTCGATAAAGTTGGATCCTTTGTTGATGAGTTCCCTTGACCTGTGTGTCCACTATCTAATTAGTGGATGCATGTTCCATGTAGTCAGGGTTGAGATCTGTTAGTGTAAACTGTTCTTCGATCTCTGAGGTGTCCAATAATGGTGGAAAATATGGCCGAAGGAGGTCCACATTGAACATTGGGTGCAAGCCAAGGAAGGGGGGAGTGTTGAGCTCAAAAGAATTGTCACCAAAGCCTTGGTGATAGTGTAAGGCCCATAAAAAAGTGGATGAGGCTTACAATGGGGTCCTCTAAGGTGCTCTTTCTACAAATGTAACCAGACCTTGTCTCCCACCTGAAACTTGTGCGGTACTCGGTGTTGATCATGGTGTTTCTTATACTTAGCATTGACTTTCTGCAAAATCTCATGGACTTGTTGGCGAATGTGTTGAATCCACTCAATGAATCTGGTGCCTTTGTCGACCTCAGTCTGAACATGGGAATATTATGTCTATGTGGTTGCAAGAGGTAGTGCAACATCAATGGGACCCAAGGGTTTGAATCCCAGCCCCACCTGAAATGGGCTATGGCTAGTGGAGCTATGGAGAGCCCTGATGTAGATGTGTTGAACATAGGGAAGACTCACATCCCATGTACGTAGATTCTTAAAGTTATACATGCGTAGGATGTGCAAAATCATCTGATTGACGACCTATGTTTGGCCATTGGTTTGAGGGTGGAAGGAAGTGGATTTAGTGAGCTTGGTGTCCAACAGTGACCAGATACTTGACCAAAATGTGTTGAGGAACCCATTGTCTTGATCGAAGATGATGTTCTATGGCATCCAAAAATGGACCCACACTCATTCAAAGAAGAGCTTGGCAGTATCTACTATTGTTATGCTATCTTTGCAGGCTGTGAGAATGGCCATCTTCGAAAACTAATCAACCACCAAAAATACACAATCATTTCCTTGCTTGGTGGATGGAAGGCCAGACATGTAATCCATTGAGATGGATTCCCAAGGCCTCTCAAGAGTAGGAAGAGGGGTGTATAAGCCTTGCTTCTTTATGAATGGCTTGGAAATGGTACATGTAATGCAAGATCTGATATACTTGCTGACATCCTGTCGAAGTTTTGGCCAATAAAAATGTTTATGTAGAACGACCATAATTTTCTCCACGCAAAATGTCTCGCCATCTGACTTTAGTAAGCCTCCCAAATCATATTTGCACGCTCTCTTGCGGGAACACATAGGTGGAACAAATGGCATAACAACCCATCTCGAATGAGAAAATCAATGACATTCACTTCCATACCCAAGAGTTGATAGGTGGTGGCGAAATCAGGATCTCGCTGATAAAGTTGGGGCCACTCAGATGCCTCGTGCCCAAAAGAATGGAGCACGATGGTGAGTGCAGCAAAGAGAGGTCGAATGAGGAAGTCAACGACATGATATGTTCTCATTGTCTTATACTTGATGTTGATATGGAACTGTTGCAGGTATGTGGACCACTTTTGATGGTGGTCGTTCTGCAAATCCCCTTGTGTCTATATGAACTGTAGAGGCTTGTGATCAGTGTGGATGATTATTTCCTTTCCTAGAATGTAATGTTTCCATTGATGACAGGATTTCACATTGGAATACATTTCCTTGTCATAGGTGGGGAATTTACGGATGGTATTTTAGAGTGTATCACTATGGTATGCTACTAGATGGCCATGCTGAGTGAGAACTGCACCTACAACATAGTCGGATGCATTAGTATCAATCTCAAACGATTGTTGCAGATCGAGTAAGGAGAGTATTGGAGCTGAGCACAAGCGATGCTTTAGATAAGTAAATGCTTGTCGTTGTGCCTTCCCCCATGCGAAATTTTCCTTGCCACCACCCTTGGTGACTTAGTTGAAGGCCCATGCAATATGGAAGAATCCCAACATGATCTGTCGATAGAAGTTGGAAAGTCCCAAGAAGCTTCGAAGCTCGATTTGTGTGGTTGGGGCTAGCTTTTCACAAATGACTTTCATCTTAGCTGGATCCACATGTACCCCATGCTCATCAACAATGTAGCCCAAGTATTGGACCTTGTTCATGCCAAAGGAGCATTTTTCCAAGTTGGCATATAGCTTGTGTTGTCGCAGAGTGCTCAAAACCTACTGAATATGATGCATGTGCTACTCCCAAGTTCTACTGAAGATGAGGATTTCATCCAGATATACCACCACAAAAGAGTTGGTGAAGGGCCCATCAGGGCCCACATAACATTTGGTGTTTCATCTCCTAGGGTTAGGTTTTTGGATGTCTAGGGTTTTGGGATCACGAGTAATATTAAAAAGGCCTCTGGAGCCTCATTGTAATAATTCTACTCAAACGGATGAGTGTAACAACCACGTCTCTTCTTAGAGATAGCTACCACCATTCGAGCAAGTTGTTTTTAGTTATGCAATGTTACAGTTTCAACCTATTTTATTTATTCAATAGAAGTTATTATTCACTAGATATCTGTTGTTATTTATTTTTCTTTGTGCATGTCCCGGACAAGATATGGGTACAAGAAGTTGCAACTAGAACCAGTCGATCCTTTGCAAAATCGGTTGCGCCGAGCCTGACAACAACTCATGGGGGACGAGAAGAAAGATGATGGAGCAAGAGATCCTTTTAAATTGTTTCTAGAGGAAGCCATTGCACGAAAAATGAATGAAATGATGCACAACTTTGCACAGATCCTTCGGTGACTTCCCACAAGAGATACATCGTCATCAAGCGATCATGCAACCCCCTTTAAGGTACAAGTAAATTTTGATATTCCATTATTTGAAGGACTGCTAGATGCGGATGTTGTAGATAAATGGATGGATCTACTTGAAGGGTATTTTTCGGTCCACAATTTTTTTGATAGGGAAAAAATTACTTTTGAACTCCTCAAGGTCATCCCCCATGTTAAGGACTAGTGGGGTAATTACTCTTAAAAAAGTTCCATAGAGGAATCTGCAATATTTTAGATCACCCCCACATGGGATTCCTTAAGGGATTCCATTAAAGAACAATACTACCCTGTTGGAAGCTACGAGGACCAATATAAAGGGACCAGACAGTACCAGATTTCACCAATATTTTCCATACCCTGTGCACCAAATTGGGTATCAAATACTCTGAACGACATATGGTGCTCAAATACTGTGACTTTTTGCATAGATAAATTCAAGCAGTAACAAAGTTTCTGGACATCGCATCATTAGGTGTAGTTTATAGATATGTTGTCAAGATCAAGCATAAATTTAAGCATAAGAGGCGAGAGTTTAGATATGCAAACTCCTCACAACCGAAGCAAGGAAAAGGTGGCCCCAACCCACAAAACAAGGTACATAGAAAATATGTCACTCTCAAGACAAACAGTCCAAGCCACAACCCAACAAGGTTAATGAGAAGTTGAAGAAGGACACACGAAAGTGGTGTGAATACCATAAAATACCTTGGCACAACACCAAAGAATGTCGCTCCAAGAAGTCATTGATGTCCGATCTGAAAACTTTCAAGTCAAAGGAAGATTCTAACTCCAAATCAAATCCAGAAGGAGGGAAGCATATTATCTATGTCGAACCTAGCACCACTGTCGCTACCACCAAAGTCCATCCAAGCGAACTAGAAGAACCAGTGGAAGGGGAATGCCTCTTTCACTCATATATGTGGGTAAAGGGGGCTCCGCTTCATTCATTGTCGATAGAAACAGACAGAAGAACATGATCTCAGCAAAGGTCGTCAAGTGGTTGGACCTTTCGATGACACCACACCCATATCCCTACACCATAGGATGGCTTCGCCAAGGAAGAGATCTCCGCGGTAGCCAACAGTGTCATCTTCCCTACAGAATCAAGCCCTTCAAAGATGAGGTATTGTGTGATATTTCTCCCCTTGAAGTTTGTGATGTTATTTTAGTCTAGCCATATTTTTGGAAGCAACATGTTGTGTATGATTCTAGACCCCACAGTGTTATTATTACTTTCGGTAGACAATTGTACAAGATACCAGAGGTAGCGCCGCCTATCGCTATTTATTTTATCTCTGCTAAGAAATGTAGTAAGGTCATTTCACAGATTGAGAATTTTGTCTTCTTTGTGATCCATGCTCACAGTAAGAAGAAGGTAGCCACCACATCCGTGACCTCTACACAGAGCCTCTCTTTGCAGCAGAAGCAAGTGGACGGGATCGTGGAAGAGTACAAGAAAATATTCACCTCACCCATCGGGGTACCGACGCACTACCAATTCATGCATCCAGTTGATCTAACCCTCGATGCACCTCTTCCTGATGGACCAGTATATCATCACTCGCTGATGGAAAATGACAAAATCAAGTGTTAGATCCAAGATTTTCTTCAAAAGGGGAACATCATACCCAACTCCTCCCCTTGCGGAGGCCCGATTTTACGGGTGCAGAAGAAAGACTGGACCTGGTGGCTCTGCATTGATTATAGAGAATTAAACAAAATCACAGTTAGGAACCAATACCCAATTCCATGAATTGATGACCTTCTTGAACAAATCAATGGGGAAAATCTCTTCAACAAGATTTACCTAAACTATGGCTACCACCAAGTTACCATCGAACCGACTGATGTATGGAAGAAAACTTTTAAATCTAAAGAAGGTCTCTTTGAATACCTGGTCAAGCCATTTGGCTTCACAAATGCACCATCTACTTTCATAAGGTTGATGGACGATGTATTGAGATACTTCACCAACTCTTTTGTGGTGGTATATTTGGATGACATCCTCATCTTCATTAGAACTTGGGAGGAGCACATGCAACATAGTTAGCAAGTTTTGAGCACTCTGCTACAACATAAGCTATATGCCAACTTGGAAAAATGGTCCTTTGGCATGAATATGGTCCAATACTTGGGCTACGTTGTTGATGAGCATGGGGTACATGTGGATCCAACTAATATCCAAGTCATCCATGACTGGCCATCCCCGACCACACTAATCGAGCTTCGAAGATTCTTGGTACTTGCCAACTTCTATCGACGGTTCATGTTGGAATTATCCCATATTGCATGGGCCCTCAACCAAGTGACCAAGGGCGGTGGAATGGAAACATTCACATGGGGGAAGGCACAATAACAAACATTTAATGCTATGAAGCATTGCTTGTGCTCAGATCGAGTACATCAATGTTATACCATGTAACCTATAAATTGAGCATGAGAGGATGTGTAATTAGGATATAATTTGGATGGAATTACATCTAATTTGATGGAAATGGATGATGAAAAATATCTATTGGGGCTTGATGACATTCCATGCGAATTTTGTAAGGCTACATGGGATTGTGTCGGACCTAATTATACGTCTACAAGGAATATTTTTAGAAGTAATCATTGAGGTATAAATTATAAGGTTTAATAATGTATCCTATTTCTATAAACTTAGGGTTGGTTTTGGAACCAGTGTTTATAGAGGTAGTCTCTCCAAATTTATGCTTGGGATATTCATTGCCTTGACTTGAAGCCCTCAGGGAATAATGTGCATCAAACAATAAAAATTAGAAATGAAATAACAACTCAAATACCTGGATATTCGATGGTTGTCCTCGTATGATATTCGTTTAACACCGCTCCAATAGATATCCTCCATTAGTTGTTCTAATAATTTAACCAACACTTAAAGAATCAACAAACTAATAAAATAAATTAATAAAAAAAATTATGACTAAATAATAATTAAAATGATTTGAGTGCATGAATACATGAATGAACTCCTCTTGGATTCAAGAATAATTTATTGGAGTATTCTAATCTTGGAGCAAACCTCCCTTGATTTGACAGAGCAACAACGAAGTCAACATTGACTTTGTTGTTGCTATGTTGGATCGAGGGAGGTTTACTCCAATATTATTCAAAACCTAATTTATTCTCTACTGAACATGTCCAACCACGTGAAGGTGGAAGCTCTTATGGCCACCACCCCCTTACATTACTCTCAACTCCCCAGTACCCAATCTATCTACTAGAAAATAGTGGAAAGCAACACATTAAGATTCATGCATATACACTAGCAAAAAAACAAATTCATAAAGAAACATATAACAATCATTCATTAACTATAACATTTATTCATTCATTCATTCATCGTAGACACAAAAAACTTCATCTCAATAAATTTTGTCATCAAAAATATGTTTTCACAATATAGTACATGATGTTTCTAAGTACAATCATTTATTTTTCGGTTTCTTTCTGTTTGAAATGAATTCAGAAAATAGGTCATCAATTTCCTCACCCCCTTTAGTTGTTTTGGCCTTTGTATGTCTTATTGAAGACCTAGTTGTGTACTCATGACGTCAAGGTTGTTGCAAGGGGAGGCGTGGATCATCAACTGCAATAAGAAATAAATGTTAAATTCATATTTTTTGTTATTATCATTAAAAGTATTTCATTAATAAAAATAGAATTAGAGTGTTCTTTACCTGCTTGAGTAGCGGAGGCAAGCGGAGTAGTTTCAGATGCGACCATATGTTCCTCTTCTTCTCTAGCCTCATCCTATAGATGCTCTAGAGTTGAAACATGAAAGGTTATAATTAATACACCATTTGCAATTAAATATTTTTAATTCTAATCCATACTACATTTTTTATAACACATGAAATACCTCCACTACCGAGTTGCACACCACCTTCATTGGGTGGGACTCTATCGTCAAAAGGTTGTTTTATTCTAGTGGGGACACTTGTTTCTTCATTGGTTTCTTGGTTAAAACAAACAAACACATTACTTTATGGTCGAAAATAATAATCAATAGATTGTACAAGTAATAGATTATAAATAATCTTCTTTGATTATTTTAACTGTGTGTCGGTTTGAGTGTTAGAAGGTTGTGTTTACCCCAAGATTTTTCTGCGTTCAACCACGGCTTGATGGCCATGCTTGAAAGAAAGCTTGAGGTCTTCCTATGTTGGAGCTTCTTTGAACTCCAATCCCTACAAATTTGCATAAGAACATGAATTTTTCTTCTTCTGTGAAATTAAATTAAAATTGTTAACGTTATATTATTTGGATGCAATTTATTTATTTATACTTACAATTCGTACAACCAGTTTCGAGTAACCACCCGGGCCAAGTTTGTGTTGCCAATGTTTTCTATTTTGGCCCTGGTGGCTTTGAATGTGTCTGGGATCCTATATTGAAAAGTTTCAAATATGTAATTAGATGTCGCAATGATGATAAACCATGATAATTACATTATTAGAATTGTCGCATACCTTCCTGAGCCATGTGGTGTCTTTCCTTCTTTTCAGAGCATCTTCTCCTTTGCATATTCCTACAGGGCCTTCCACTCCCTCTCAGGAATCATTGGAGGATGCTCATACTTAGGGTTCTTTTGCAGATGAACCCTATATTGGTCCCGCGGATATTTTAAATATGTGTCTTCTTTTGTGAAGACTCCATATTTGTAGAAGGATCCCTCATCGAACATGCCAACCAACTTGTTAATGATTTCATCTTTTAACTTGGAACTTTGGGAATTCCACCTTGTGCATATGGTGGGCCCAAATATATCCAAGTTCAATTCATTCATGCATTTATAAAATGTATCATTTCCTGCAAAACAATTTTATCATTAGTTTAAAATAATCACACATTATACATAAATTTCAATTAGATTGTACATAATAATTAAAGCACATCTTAAATACTTGGAAGATTTTCTATTTTCATAGGGATGAGATCATCGTTTACATAAAAGTTAATTGGTAGTGTTCCTGTGCTAGTGACACAGGAAGATCCAGGAAATCATGCTTCAAAATCTGCAAAGCCATGTTCTGCATCCACATCATCCCGTGCACATTATGGCATGTGTTGGTTAGGGCCGAGTGTAGTACCGACATCAACCCTTGGGGGTGTACTGTTCTAAGTCAATGGCATAGTACCAACATTGACATCTACCCTAGGGGGTGTACCCATATGATGTCGTGTTTATGTAGAAACAATGTTGGTACCAACACCAACCTCTGTCGGCACATCCTAGGGATCAAAATCTTGCAAAAACTCCTATAAAAAATAAAGAGTTTTTTTATAAGGGACTTGTAAGAGTATAAAAATTAAAATCCAAAATAAATAAATGTGATAATTAAATATCTTGTTGACCCCATAGAAATGAATTTTTTTCCATCAAAGACTTAATTCTTTCCTTTATCTCATGTGTTCGTGGCCGAATATGAATCAAAGAAGCGAGTTTGATGTTTGATTTTCTTACAAGCTTCCTTATTGTTTGGAATATATTGGTGAAGGAATAAATTTGTTCATCAGTAAGCTCTTCCTCTGCAGGATCTATGGACTGTTGGAAGGTTGTTTCCTTCCCCTTGTCACCCTAAGACAATGGTGTTGCCAAAAATGCAATGTGAATATAAGAATTAGAAAAAATAGAAGAAATTCAAATGTATGTGAAATAAAGTTAGTTCATGAATAGGCATGGGACAAAAATATAAAAAATGGTTTTGTTGGCTAAATGGATTCAGAGCAAAGACATAATAATATGGTGCCTAGAAATATTGACGTAATCATTTGAGGTGGTAATTTCCTCCTATCTCATAATTACCCATACATATTACTATCCATTATTATTTTATTGACTTGGATATCAAACCTTAACATACACATAGATGCAACTTGAAATTAAAAAATAGATCCAAACCTCAACATACACGCTAAACTCACATCTCATATTCTTAGTCATATTTAATCTCTTGCTTTCCCACAAGCTTAAGCCCAATCTCTATCAGTAATAGATTATATGCCACTAAAGATTATGTCAATTCAAGACTTCATCRTGACTTTGTTTTAAGGCTTATTATAAAGTCACCAAATCAACAAAAAAAATAATAAAAACCACTCCCGTACATTGTGGAGGCTTTGTTGTGGCTTTCTAAATCCATGTTAAGAACTATGCAATTAATCTTTGACTGTGATCTATYTTGGTTAGTTCTAAGAGTGTGAAGGCATTAAGAGATTTAAAATTCATATAAATCAGCCCTACACAATTTATGCTAGCCATAAATGCAAGTGGACACGTGCATGATAAAGCCCAAGCATATCAATTCCTCGTTAATATGTTATGATCAAAATATATACAAAGTATGTTCAAAGACATGGAGTAAGGCCATAAGAGTATCAATGTGGGTTGTTTTAGTATTGGTGAAGGTGGCACTTATTGCTACACGAACATATAAAATTAGATCAATTTATGGTTCAGAAATTGCTAAATCAAATCAAATGAATGCACATAGATTTAATAGAGAAGAGTTATTGGAAGTCTATTCATTGCAAGTAGAATTGCATCAAAAGGTGAGAAGACCAAGTTGAGGAGACCATTGCAATTTGGAGATCCAATGGGAACACAAATTGTTATAGCTCTAACAAACCTATCCTTTACAACATGAATTTTTTCTCTCAGGTTCTCATCAACAACCCAAAGTTATATCAAAAGCATTAAAAGGAAGAAGAGTTGACAGTATCTACAAGTTTGAGGAGCATGCTGGTAGAATGGAAATGTGTGGTAGAAATTTTATAATCCTTGAAAATGGAAGTTCATTGCATGATGTTTTGGAAGCAAACAAGTGTATAACTTTTAAAATGTCGGAGAAAAAAGCATAAGGAAAGCCTCGTGTGCAAGCTAGGACACAACAAAGAGATATGAATTTGCATAAAATAATTTTTAAGCCACACAACTTTCCCAATGGAACTAAGCTTTCCTATTATGTAAAAGGACAATGATTACTAGATGGATATAAAGTAGGATCTGGTATATGTTGTAGATGCTACAATAATGATATGGATATAAACTAGGATCTAGTATATGTCGTAAATGCTATAATAATGAGATTGTATGTTCTCAATTTGAAGAACATGTTGGATGAGACTCAAAGTGGAATCCTTACAATAGTATCTATCTTTCATATGCTAGGCAGTCCTTACATGAAATGGCACTTTCTTTGACAAGACAAAGAAGTTTAAAGACAAAATCATGTAATAAGACTAAAGATATATGTACAAGAGGTGGAGGTGGAGGTTATTTTCTTCTTTGACATGGGTTTCCAAGGGCCTTCCATAAAGATTGTGTTGGAGAGCCATGTATTCTAAAGGGTGATTGGTATTGCTTTAATTGTCTATCTATATCTATCTTATTTTAGTGGATGATTTACATGTAAAAAACATAACATCAAAATATTTACAACTTTGAGGAGTGATCCTAATGTGGTAGCAAAGAAAGGATCAATATTATCATTAAATGTATTGCCATATGAGTTTTTGGTTCTAGTTTAGAGGATCGTATTGAAGACAATGTATGTTTCTTGTCTTGTCTTGGAAAATCTTGATGAGCAAGATTTTGAAACACGTGTTGGTGATCATCTTGATATCATAAAATATAAGTGTCATTACTTACATGTTGGGTAAAATAGTATACATAATGCCCCCATAATAGAAACATGTGTATCTACTCAATTCAAATTGTAATCAATCAACAACTCTTCCCCTGCAGCTATTGATTTTATTGCACATATGAATACACGGTTTCCTTCATGCCCCTCAAATACGCAATTGGGTTGCTTATTTGTAGTCACATGTCATGTGTTGTTTATAAACCCTGCAATATTTCCCGCTACTTTTGGTCCTCCATCAATATATATAGATGCTCCTTTATTTTGTTCATTGTATTTTAGTTGTACATAATTTGCGGCCACGTCATATCTTCGCATATTTTTTGTATATTGGACTAGTTGTATCCAATATGTGTAGATGTAATAAAGTCCCACATACTCCATCAATTCAATTATTCCATTGTGATAGACCTTTATTCCATCCATTAAAAATAGCCCCAAACCATGTAATGACGATGGAGCAATGCGGTATATCCTTTCATTGAAACAAAAATCAATGTTTATTTGAGGAAGATCCTTGGGTACCCATATTTTCACTAAATATTTGTACCTCAAGGGCACCTCGATGTCATCTATACTCTCATCATCATAAGAACATGACCCCCCTTTAGCAAGAAAAAATTCCATGTGTCTATGGAATTTTCTTTTGATCTTCTCACCTCTAGTTGATCTCTGCATGTTAGACCTACTAGATGTCTCACTTTCCTCTATTCTACCTGAACTTCCCTCACTCAACAAAGATATATCTGATAAATACATGTTTGGTTTTATGTCCTACAAAACTCCATCAAATGAGAGAAACAATTAGCGAGTGTCATAAGGGCTACGATGAAACATCTTGGGGAAACCACAAGAACAATTTTGCAACAATTTTGTATTGCTCTAGATTGAAATCATTGTGTGCTTGAGGGGAGTCAAGTCTTCCCCTTTTCTTAATAGATATTTACTTTATTTTTTGAGAGGTTTTTGGTGACTCAACCACCTCCCTCCTAATTTGATGAATAATGTGCATATGCACATGTGGGGGAAGAAGTTTGCCAAGAGGAGCCAAGTGAATTACCCATGTAGTCCAATGAGTTCAAAGGTTTTGGAGCAGTTATCTAGTGAGAATGATCACATCTTCAATCATATACAATATCCATATGCAAGGATGTGCAAACATCATATTTACTCAGGATGAGCCAATAGATAAGAGGGTTAGTATTATCATTATCTTTTAATTAATCTAGTTGTATATTTTTTGTCTTATATAATGCACATGTAATTGATTATAAGATTTTGTTTAAATTTTCTAATTATTATTATCTATTATTTTACAGATATTGGCTCATATGTTAACGTGGGGCCTCCCTAACCTAATGCATAGCGACTAAGGCTAATGAGTCATCTCAAGCGCACAAACTTGGTATGCCATAAAGGTTAAATCATAGAATTTACCATCGTATCATAGATCAATTATGTACATTATTCACTAGTTATGGAGCAGAGCTAGCATGACAATGTGTAGTTGTATAGGACCCAGAGCTTGTAGATATATATGAGAGACTTTCCTATGATATGATGTTATTGATGCATCACATTATCCACCATGCAACCAGTTGCACCATCTGCACCACCTATTGTACGATCCATTGATCCACCTACTACACAAGATATTGATCATATATTATTTATGGTCTTGTCAGGTGATATAGATCCCATTGGATATATATATATATATATATATATATATATGAGGTATTGATGCCTCTAGGTCTAGTAGTGGACCAACAATAGTTGACATGTATATTGATTGCTACGATGTATAGTGTTTCATGTATATTATGCATTTTCATATCATGTTGATGTTGATGTTGTTTAATTTATAAAATGTATTGTGTATGTTAATTGGTTAACATTATTAATGGTTTCCTTGTTTTGAATTAAATTTGAGATGCCATATAATGTTTAACCATTTTTAAATGTGAATTATTTGTTGTCTGGGAATTTAGGATATGTTGATTAAATATGTTTACAAGCTTGATTAATTAAAGGATTCAATCAATGATTGCAAGATTTGATTAATTTTTTAAATCAATTTTTTCACTGAATCATTTTAAAAAATTCATTCTTAAATATTTTTACTAAAACTATTATTAAAACTAATAAAATTAAATTATGATAGTTAAATCACACAAAATTAATTGTCCCTCCAATTTTGTATAGTGATAATAACTTGCATATTAAATCACAAAAACTAATCTAAATCAAATTTGATTAATTTTTCAAATCAATTTGTTTGATTTGATCTTCTATTTTTTTGTTTGCTAACATGTATGTTACTTGCAGGACTAGCCTGTGGTCTAAGAAACCATGACCCAGGAGCATTTAAGACGTCAAAATCACCTAGTGATTTCACCTGGCTTGGGCCACACCAACCCTTAACATGGCTAGATTTTTTTGGGGTGTCTCCTCCCGAATACCACGAGTTTCAAACCTTGGCTTCCTTACAGAATGAAACCCTCAAAATCTAATCATGCTAG
>ML783067.1:126347-139783 GCA_009831015.1 Picea engelmannii
AATGTGGAAGCTCATAAAATATAGATTTCCTTTTCATCTCAATGAGAATTTTCTCAACATAGTTGTCGAAAAAATTAGTATAATCAAATATACATTCCCCATTTGAATTGAGCACTTATAAAATATCCTTATCCTTCTTTAATACATATACCCTACGCTAGTCTATCGATGTCATTATTTCAGGTCTTCGAGTTCTATCTGGTTTACAATTAAAATTAAATGTTGCTCTTTGATATGGGTGGTTTTTTTGGGTAGAATAACCTCAAGCAATTATACATCATCTATCGTAGGTGGTTGGACCACCTAACCTTAACAGAAATCCCTCCTCCCCCACCATCAGCTTTTTCATTCGATAAAAGATTAAATAATACAACTTAAACATCATGATTCAACAACCATAAAATTATGCAGGTGGTTAATTAAGATATAATATTACGATGGTAAAGTACACCCATTAATTAGTTATTTGTTTTTAGAATTATATAGAACTTTATTAAATTTAATAAGAAAATGCTATGAAGTAGTGAATCCCTATTTTTAAAAGAACTTTGGGAAGTACCTAGTACTCAACACAAGTAGGATACTCTAGCATAATTAATTTTCTTATTTATGTATTTTTTACATATATGTTTTGGTAAGGTTTTATGTTTTAATTTTTCTTGAAAATGCATTATGTAGGATTTTATACAATTTGTAAAGCTCAAGTTTTAATAATTAATTATTATATATATATATATATATATATATATATATATATATATATATATAAGGTGTTTAGTAACTCTACAAACTATTGAATTCAAGACACAACAAAATATTTCACAAAAATGAAAATATTTCACATAGAGGCATATATTATTTTATCTTATTTCAATGAACATGGGTGTTAACCAACTTTTGGAATCATTGAATTTGAGACCTTTCAAAGTAATTTTTGGAATGAAAATTGTAAAAAGATGTTTTTTTTTTTTGGAGTATGTAACGTTTAAGAATATGTGATGTTTAAGAATATATGGTGTTTCTTTATTGAAGGTTACATGTTTGAATTCAGAGGGGTTTGGGTATATACATTTTCATAATTAAGTAATGAAATCACTATGCAAAGGGAGTCCCTTGTTCCACAATCAAGAAGGTCTCATATATCAATTTGGTGTCTTGTAAGTATGCATGGTGATTATAATAAATCAATGAATCTTTTATGAGAAAATATGTTTTTGTTAAAATTCATTTGGAACTAATTAAAGTATTTTCCATTTTGAGGATGTTGAGGTGGTGCATCTTATATTAAGCTAGAGTGAGTATAGATAAGCACCACTTATTTTTCTCCCTTTTAAGTAAAATGATGCATTATGGTGGAGTCACTTGCAGTACTTAATTTGTGAAATCTGGTCCTGACCAACAATGTATATAAGGATATACAACTTGCACACTGTCACATATTACAATTTAATTGCTTTTGCATAATTATAAATCTCCAAAGTACATGCTCTATTATAGGTTTGGATCTTGGTTTGAATTTCTTGCATGTGAAGCTAAGGAAAACAACACCAACCAATGAAATAAATTTCCAACTAGATTTGATGTGGGGTTCAAACCAACATTAGAATGGATTAAGGAATTGTTGGGTGTGAGGGCCCTTATCCTAATCAATAAAAAAACAAATATTGTATATTCAAAGGAAGAGTGTATTTACAAACCCATCTTATTACTCATCCATTCACGACAGAACCACAATCGAAATACATTGATCTTAATAGTTTATTGTAGATTGATGATGATTAGAGTAGTGATTGTGATTTTGATTTGCTATTAATTAGTTAACAATGAGTGCATTTACTATGTATTTCTTTTAAACAATAAGATGAATAGAATGGAAATGTGCTCTACACTATGCATCCATACAATAACCCACATAGATCAATAGACACACAAAAATCATGGACCATACTTGCACATTCAACCATGCATTGAGAGCATTATTTACCCTAGAGAACACATATGAAAACTCCAACATCTAATGACTATGCTTAGTCTTTTATTTCAAAAAATTGTAAGATTCTAAATGGTTTATGTCTCTATGGGTCATTGGCAATTTACTCAACATAAATTTGATCAATATTCTTTTACTAATCCTTACCAAAGAACCTTGTCTACTTTGTTATGTGTGAATTTATAGGCAATGCCATGGATTATTGGGATAGTTATAATGCTAGGCATCCCCATCCCTTCAATTCCCTTTTGCATTGCTTAACCTCTCCCAATTCATCTTTGTTGGCAACATTCCACTTCAGGGTTCCTCTTATTCTTGTCTTCTTTTAATACTGGCTCTTACATTGTTAGCGTGAAAAATTTGTAGGTGAGTGGGTGATTGGTTGAGTCAATGTAAGGCCCTTCATATGAACAACTACAACCTCATATGTATTCATAAACTTCTATAGCAACAAACTCTGCTTTTGTATCCTCTTGATCCTTCAATGGCATTGTTTCAAACTCCCAGTGGCCACTTATTTTGTCTTGATTTGAGTCATCGCCATTCAATGTTTCTTTCCTATCCATTTCAAATCTTCAACCCAACCTAGAGTTCTCATGAATCAACGGAATTTCTCACTACCATTCCCTCAAGCATCTCAAACAATTTTCAATAAGCCATGGACCTCTTCCTGTTAGCTAATCACAATAAAAGCATGACCTATATCTTCTCTATTGCACAATGCCATAGGGATCCATCTTATCAAGTGTTCTAGTGCATGCAAGATATTCCATTAGCTAGTTGTCATCTAGTAAAATCCTAGTATGGTAATATCTAGCTTTCAAAGACAAGATCCAACACAAACATTATGGCACTTGTGTCTACAATATTCATCGATGAGCTATCTCATCAATCTCTTTCCATTCAACATTCTATTAGCATAGAAAAATGGATTTTAAGGTAAGCCATATAAGCACCCACCAAGAATAAGTTAGATCTTCAATGCTAAGGGATCAAAATACCTAGAAGACAAGGAAGAATAAACATCATCATCATCTATCAATCTTTTAAGGGCATTAGACAACCAATAATAGATAACAATGGATGAGCTCCAAAGGTCTTTTGAGAGAGAGCAAAGGAACCATCGATAAGACACATGTCATCATTATTCTCCAAAGGAAATCCGTCTCACTTCCTCTCATGTAGCATCATAGCCCCCTATGCTCATAACAACCATTTAGCATGGACTTATTAATAAGTATTATTTTGTCAAGGTGCATCTTTGTTACATATATGAGTTTTGGAAAACCATATAAAAGCACTGTGTTCGCTAGTGAGGACTTGGACTTGAGCTTCCAGTCGAAATATTGATATTACTTGTTGTATCATGGCAACAAGCAAATAAATTTATTTAAGATCTCTAGAAACCCAAAACTAAGGTATTACAATTACACTTGTTCTATTTAAAATTATCCAAAATTTATACTTCAGATGAAACTTAAATGCATAACAAAGTCTTCTTGTAATTTATTTTATTTACATTACATGCACAAAATATCTTGACAAACCTTCTTTGTACTAGAAAAAATTAAATGTTTTTTCTTAATTTTAATTTTATAATAATGTTTAAGATACACTTTAATTGTTGTTAAAAATATTTATATTCAAAACTTATAAATTTTAACCATCATAATTTAATTGTTTATTATTTTATTTTTAACAATTACAATAATTTTACATTTTAATTGTTATTAAGATATTTAGATTAATAATTTATAAATTTTAACCATTATAATTTAATTATTTATTATTTTATTTATAAAAAATATAATAATTATGACACTCCACATCATAAAATTAGATCCAAATTACCTTCTAAAAAAATTCTTCAAATGATCAATCTCTGAAATTAGACATCAAACTTTTTTAAGTGGTTATAAAATATCACTGAGAGGATTTTTCAGAAATAATTGTTTCCATGCTAATTGAATTATCAACCCCTTAAAGTAGACATCAAACTTTTTGATGTCTTTGTTGAGCACATGTTCTTCTAGACGATCACGCACGTTCTCTGTAATAATTGGTTGTAACTTTAATGTTACCGGCCACTTGGATGTATCTGGATATTTTTCTTTCCCTTCGGATACGTGTCACACCGTACCTTTTTACAAATATTGTTTGAATTTGAAATCAATTTTCTTCATCGAATTTGATAATTATAACAAAATTATATTTTATATTTCAAATTAATTAATCTTTTAATTAAAAATATGCAATGAGTGTGTGATTTAATCTTTTAATTAAAAATATGCAATGAGTATGTGATTTAATGATAGAATAATATTTTTGGTTGTATTTTCAAATTAAAGGTCAAGATTTAATACAATAATTAGTGGCTTTTTTATCTCTCAACATTCATCAACCCCAAGTTAAGTGGCTGAGCTAATTTAAAGAATTTTGAAAATAAATACAACTATGTATTAATTATATTTGACAAATAAATAACCTTGTGACCAATAATTTATCCTTATTCTTGGTAGTATCTTCAAATTGAAGGTTAAGATTTAATACAATAACTAGTGGCGTTTTAATCTCTCAACATTCATCAACCACAGGTTAAGTGGCTAAGTCAGTTTAAAGAATTTTGAAAACAAATACAACTATTAATTATATTTGATGAATAAATAATCGTGTGACCAATTATTTACCCATATTCCATTTATAGATGAAGATATCACCATCTTATCATACTCGGTGAAGAGGGGTCAACACAAAAAGTTGGAATATATGATTGTGAACAAATACTTTGATAGTGTCTTTGACGTGTGGATTGATTGTCGTGAATAGCGGCCAATATCTAGCCTACTATGCAACATTGAATGTTGCGGCAGGTGGATTATAGGTCGTCAGATCTGAAGCATTCAGATATGACGACCTATAGTCCACCTACCACAGTGTTCAATGATGCTTAACAAGCTGGATATTGCTAGCTATGGGAGATTGGTTCCAGAGTTTYTAGTGAGAAGAAGGAAGCATWTAGATATGACGGCCTATAATCCACCTACCACAACATTCAATGATGCTTAGCAAGATGAATATTGTTAGCCGTGGGAGATTGGTTCCAAAGTTTCTAGATGAGAAGAAGGAARCATTCAGATCCAATGACCTATAATCCACCTACCACGATATTTATTGATGCTTAACAAGTTGGATATTGCTAACTGTGRGAGGTTGGTTCCAAAGTTTCTAAGGAATCCACGTTGTATCATTACTAGGAATGTTGTATTATGGAGTCCCTTAGTAATTTGARATCCTTATTGTTAGGCATGCTTTAACACGTGATAATAACTAACCAATMTAAAACATTATCCACATTACTATTTTTCATTTTAACTTATTAGAAAACATGATATAAAGTATTTGTTGACTTTGTTGTTACACTATAATAGAAAATATAATTAAAATAAAMTATCAACCAAATAAAATATATAAATTTATATAAAAACTTTATTTTTAAAACTAAATATTTAATTTTTATATGTAATTTTAAAGATAAAAAAAAAAWTTAGTAACATAAAATTTTTATAAATTTCCAAAATAAAAATCCATAAATTTTGAAAATAAAAATAMTTTAGTTAATTTTATAGATAAAACCTTTAAAACACTAGATAAAACCTTTAAAATCAAATTTATTATAAAATCATGGTAATTTAGTCTTTGGAGATGAAAATTTTGTGATAAAAATATAGAAACTTAAAACCATTTAATAAATTTAGAAGAGTTTAGAATATTTATTATAAAATTATGGTAATTTAGTTTTTGAAGATGAAAAACTTGTGATAAAAACATGGAAATTTAAAACCATTTAATAAACTTAGAAGAGTTTAGAATGTATAATATAATAGTATTTGATAATTATAAAAACAATCCCTACAAGAATACAAATAGTTTCCAAATCCAAATCCAAGAATGACATGAAGTAGGATATTGACTTATAGACATCTATCAAATCATTACCAATACAAATTTGAATGTGGTCAACAACATTTCCATGATATCTACAGCTAATGGCTCACATTGCAATTATAGAAATGTGAAGACATAAACTTGTAAAGCGTAAGAAATCATAGCACCAAAATTTGTTGTCACTGATCTTGTGAATGTAATGTAATTTCCATGGTATCACCCTCTTGCAAAATAATTAATTTGAATTTAGTTAAAATAACACAATATAAGAACTAGATCCTAAAAAAACAGAAATTACAATTCACTTTGAAGGATTTAATGGGTGAAAATGTATTGCTTGAGCCAAAGAATATATTATACATCATATAGGATATACATATGTAGTTTAGATCCCTTAACATCATTGTTTCTATAACAACCAAATTTGCATAGAATAAAAATTAGAAACTTTTTTAAAAACAATCTATCTTTAAATTTTAAAAAGCATCATTGAACATAATTTTTAATTGCTAGTGAATCTAAAACAAATTTTAACACAACACTTTAAAAAAATGCAAAGAAATAATGAAAAATATTATTTTAAAAACTTTAAAGTTCGTTGCAAAAAATCTAATTGATAAATTGTGCAAACATACCCAGTTTTGAAGCTATCTCAAACTATATAACATTACCTACACCACATGTTCATATTTATATGGCACGTGTTTGAATTTCATGTTTTTCATAGTGTTATGGCTCCTTTGATTCTATCTCTCCATCATGCTCCTTGTCATACTTATGCTCGTGTTCTTCATGATCTTTTCCTTCATGGTGACAAGCAAGGGTGGAGGAAGGGAATTTCCAAGAAAAGAACCAACACACCATCCCAGTTGAGCTTCAGTTGTAGACATTCCTTCTTCAAGCCTAGAAGAGATGGCAATGATCTCAAAAAACATAAAGAGATAGGAAAACGATTCACTGATATTATTGTGAATCACCTCATTGACGACGCAACTATTATGAGGAATTCCACCAAGCGATTTGACCAAGGGTGAGGCTGATCTAGATTAGGATTCATGATCATACAACTCAACATGTAGTAAGCCAAAGGAGGACTAGGAAAAGGCAATCCATAATTCAATTTTGTGTGGGATTGTGGTGAAATAAGTGATGGGAACGTATTGACATGATAGGAATTGAGGAGAAAAAAATAGGCAAGGATTAATAAAAGAGGAATCATTAGACTCTACTTTAGGTCACATACCCTCCATAATGTTCAATGTTCACAGCATATCCGCACCCCACTTATATGGAACTGAATGTCCAAATTTTTGGAATTCTCTTTTGTTTTTCATGCTTTATTACCTCCTCCTCACATGCATGAAGATGTCTATCAAACCAAATGCTTTGAATGCTTGATCTCATCATGCTCTATTGCCAATATTGTTTGTCGTTTACTTAAAGATGACTCCATGGATGACTATTTTCATAAATTTAGTCTCCCAAGCTCGAAAAAGTGTAAAACAATATAGGGGAGAACTCTTCTAATCATGCTTGATTAGAGTAGTCATTTTTCGTAATTAGTCTCGTGAGGCCGAAAAATAGATAAACTACCACTCAAAAGACGCCCTTTCAAACCTTTTAACAAGTGTTAAAGGAAGCAATCTCACTCAACAATCTTTTCATGTTTAGGGAATCTGAAAAGAGCTTAAAGGAGTCTCCAAAGAGTTCCTTTTTCGTATATCTTTTACAAGTCCAAAAAAGATATAAAAGTATACTCAGTGACATATTCTCATGTTTTAACAAGCACGAAAAAGAATAAATACTAAGCTCAACCTAGAAAATACTACTATGTTACGATGGGAACAACCCAAGTGAGGATCACTCCTAGCAGTGTGTATCTCTAGAGGTATTTTTCCCCCAACGTGTGTGATAGAAGCTAGTGGCTTTGCTCCAGCATGATGTCCAGAGGATGGAGACCTACTCCCCAAGCATTGTTTCCTCCAGTGACTCTTCTTCTTTCCTCATTTAGGCTTCTGGTTACTAATAGGAACATTTTCACTAGGTGAAGGAAAAGAAGGTTCAAATATGCAATCCATAGTGAAACTCGATTTGAGTGGAGGGGCGTCTATTTAATTTTTTAACAATCTTGACAGAGACAATGAACTATGCTCGTAAGCATCTGTTTCATTTTTTAATGAGCTTGACACAAGAAAAGAACTATGCTCATAATGACCTGATACTACCAAAGGATCAGATGATTCTAGGGATTGTCGCACCCGAGTCGAAATCATATTTAACATGGAAACTTGTGGGATGACAGGAGCGGGAAAAGGAAAAATCCCCATGAGCGATGAATCCTTAAGGAGATATACTCCTACACTCTCAAAACTATTATGTCCTAGAAAAGGGACATTATTCGCTGCAACATTATGGAGATCTAGAGTTGTATAGTCAAGTTGGTCAACAATGATAATTTTTCCTTGATGGGGAAATTGTAAGATACAAAACATTGAAGGTGCAACATTAGTCATCGCATAGAACCAACTATGACCAAGTAACAAATTATAATCATGGAGAACATAAACCACTTCGATATCGATTGAAACAATCTTACCCTTCAATGTCACAACAAAAGATTGCAAGAGTCCTTGAGGTTGGAAACCACGTCCATCAAACTCTTTCAAGGTAGAAGGAGACGAGGTAAGTTTAGCAGAACCAAGGGCTCTCCAACAAGGCAAATACATGACACAGGTGGAGGCTCCCTCATCCAAAACAATGCGATGGAGATTCTTTCCACCAACCAAAATTTGAATTTGGAATGCTAAGTGGTGGGAGAGCCTCTCCTTAAAATAATCTAGATTAAACGTAATCAGGGTCGATTCCTCTAGATCCATAGCTCCAATGAATGACAACAGGGTTCTACATTGACTTGGACAGTTCTATAGAACTTTGAGGGTGGACATAGCACAAGGTGCTTGGGACAAATCTTCAACGATATCATAGTTTTGGGCAGCGTGGGAATTGGCATTAAATGTCTCCTTTCGAATTATGCTCTTGGGCAGGCACAAAAACGCGTCAGAAATTGGGTTCTCAATTTGAAGAGGATTGGAAGATGGAGGACGAGTGGATGTGGAGAGTTGACTGATAGCCTTTCCTTTAGTCTGATCACCTGGAGGAGTGTCATAAGTATTTTATCGGGTCATTACATTAACCAACTTAAACATATGGACCTCAGAGGTTCTCAATGAAGCATCACGATGGTGGGAATGACCTATGTTTCCCCCTTGTGGAGGGGAAGGATTTTGTGCAACCAGATGTTGTTGTTGAACCGGTTGGGAGGTACCCCTCAAAATTTTAGTGACATCCTCATGATGAGGGGAGTCTTTCATGTAGTGGTCTTCCTCACAAACCATGCAAGGAAACTTAGCCTTCCTATTTGGTTGAGTATCAACGGTATTTGGATTATCCTGCTCATTAGAATATTTCTTGGATTTTCCCTTGTTTCCTTCTTACCTCCTAGTTGCTGAGATGAAGTGGATTGGAAAGCATTCACCTCAGAGGTTTGAGCAGGAGTGGAATTATTTGTGGTGTTTGGAATAGAACTTGGTTCCTAAGAAAGTCCTAACGGGTCATTTGACGAACAAGGAGCGTTAGGGATCACATCATAAAGTGTGTCAGACTAGGATTAAACCAAGTCCAAATACTTTGCATGGCTTGTTGATGTTGAAACCATGTAGGTTTCCCCCCAACAAAAAAATTCCCTACAATTGAAGGCTTCCTCCCAACTGAAGGTTGGCCTCCCATTGAAGATTGACCTCCAATGTAGGGTGTACTAATCTACGATGTATGAGATGGAGGCTAAGTAGTTTGTGTAACCGTGGTTGTGTGAGTGACTTGATTGTCGTCCATCTGACTGATGGGACAACCAAGTAAAGCACTTGGTGTGTGCATGTGTGGAAATAGTGAAGGAGGAATATTACCTTACTCATGTGCGAAAGGAGATGTATGCGCAAGTGGTTGATTTGGGGTTACTTGGGTCACCGATGTTTCCGGAAAAGAAGAAGCACCAGTAGTAGAAACTACATGAGTTGTGGAAAAAGATGAGTTCCCAAGTCCTTTAGGAAAACCAAAAATGACAAGTTCACGCCAAAAGATTGTGTAGTGGTGGAACTGGGCGGTAATCGATAAGAAGAATAAGCATCAACATATGTCATGGATGGTGGATCATTGAGTAGTTGTCCGAGTGGATCAGTAAAAAGAGTATTCACATAAGATGAAAGGCTTTCTACAAATTTTGTGACTGGTTCTTCAATGTGATGGCCACTTCCAGGAGCGACACTCCCAGTCTGAGAAGTTTGATCTATGATCATTCCTTCATAGGAAACATTGTGTTGAGGTTCCTGAATGTCAAGATCCATAACTTGTATACTGTGAAATATCTGATCGTAAGGACGACTATGAAAGTCAAAGAAACACACTCCTATGAAAACTAAAAGCAATCAACCAAGCAACAATAAGCTCAAGGATATTTTGAAGATGGGATATCAAGCCGCCAATGAATAAATGAGAAGTAGTTACCATGACCTCCATGTAACATCCCTTCTCTATGCAAGCAACCCTCACTTTCACGGGATCACCCTCCAATGGTACTGAGAGTGTGATACGATGTATTCCCTAGGTACTGTGGGAATCCCCCCATAGTCACCTCTGTAGATACCTAAGAAAGGCCACTAAGGTTACCAACTCACAGTCATCCTCCAGGCAGGTACAATCGACAGTCGGGATTGAACATATGGGTAGGATATCAAAGTCCAAAGTTCATCCAGACGACTAAGGACAAGTGGACCAACAGACTCTAGAGGACCCCAAACGGATTCAGATTTCATGAAGCACCAATACCAAATGAGCCAATGACACTTTAGGAAGAGCCCCCAGTATACACTCTTTCCACTACGATTGGTCAAGCTTTGGAGAGGTAATCTTCGCTTCTCTTCCACACACGACCTCGTGTTTAGCCCCTATGTGAGAGGGGGTTCTCAATTATTCTTATACAAAGGTTGGATTTGTTCACTCTTTAGTGCTCTATAGTATGTTTAGTAGTCTTGGACAATTTACTCACTTTTCCTAGTCCAAAGACCCTAATCTTGTGCTATTGTTGGCGTGATAAAACCAAAAAATGTTCTATTTGACTTTAATAATGTGTGGTTGATTTTAATGACTTTTACTCAATAGGTTCATGAAGATGAAACCGATGATGTGAGAGAGACTCAACTCCAGTAGAATGCAAAAAAATGATATGCAATTCGTTCTTTTCGATAAATTCTATGTATGGGAAGGAGAAGAGTTCTATTCTTCTTAACACAAGTAAGCACTCAAAACAATGCAAATTTCAATTTCTAGGATCAAGATGATGCCAAACTACCAAGAAAATGTTTCCAAAACCGAAATGCATATGCAAAACTAGCTCTTTTTCCAAACATATACCAAAACAAATTCCTAAAGAATGCAAATTTTATTTGTTCGATTATGTATGCAAGGAGATATGCAATTTTTTTTGCTTCTTAACTTTTAAATGGAATGAAATAGGTCTATGTTCGACATAAAAAAATACGAGGAAAAAAATAAATCAAACAAAGCGCACTAAAAAATGATGAGAACTGAAAGAAAACTTGTTCACTAAAAATGGTGAGATAACTTGTTCAATCAAGGACTCAAAGATACAAAAGAGAAAAAAAACAAACACTCATGAGAATCCTCAAATCAATGAGCAACAAGAAACAATGTTCAAGGCTAGGTTGTGGTAAACAAGAGAGTTCTAATCATTCAGAAAAGAGAGATGTTTCAATGAAGACAAAAGGCTCAAAAGCAAGCAAGCTTTGCAAACCCTAGTTTATGAATACTCCTAAACAATCAAACAATCTGAAAGCTTTGCGAGATGAAGATCAAAGAACTAAAAAGAAGGATAAACCAAGGTGTTATCACTCATTATTTTCCTTGGGATGTATCAAGGAAACCCTGAGGTAACCATTTCAACCACTTCAAACTGTATTTATGACCTATACAATCAGAGAGGGCTTTCTCAAGGGCCAAAAGGCTCTAAGACTCAAAATATATTCAACAATAACATTCAGAAGGTCATATTTCTGATAAGAACAGGTTTGTTTTTATAAAAGTTGGTAAGCAAACAAGAGGGGGTTCCATTCGGTATTGGAGTCTAATTGGAATCTTAAAGACTTGTAGTTTCAACTTAGTTGAATTCTACTAACAATCTCTGAGGCATATCAAGTATTATGTTCAGGAAATCTAGATAAAGAATGGTAGAGGATAAGATAACAAGCCCACTACAGTAGAAGCATTTAAACAATGAATTTCTATTGTAGATTTAGACAAGATAAACAAAGAGTGATTGCTAAAAACAAAGCATTGAAAGAAAGTGAATTCTGAAATTAGGAAGTCATTTAACATAACATGATACAATCTATATGAAGAGGCATTTATATAATGAATCTCTGTCATGTACACTTAGATCATATCAGGAAGAAGAACACATTATGAAATATGCAAACATGAAAACATGTTGGACAATAACACCCTAATGAATCTCAGAAAAGTAGCAGAGCAGCCCCTACATTCACTTGCTAAAAGATTAATAGATCATCTCATCTTACAAAGCCTCCCTCCCCATGAGAGTCCAACCCTTTCCAAGAGATCTCTCCTTCCTCAAATAGACAATAACATCCAAATAAACTTAGGAGGTTGAATCCCATCTCCTCCATTGGATTCTAAGCCTAGGAGATAGGTGACAATAGTCAAAGAGACAAAAATCCAACAAATTGTTGATTTTCAGGAATTTGTTGGAAGTCATTAATAAATTGTTTCCACCTCATGCATGAGGCCTTTGCTAGAGCTAAATCTTAGGTGCAGGTGTCCCTTGACATCTAACTGATCCTTGAGAAGTCATTTGAACCCTCCTTGACATGTGGCAACCTCCAAACAAGGCAAAAATGAAAACCGTGACCGCTACAGGAAATTAGTATGCAGTGCCACTGTGCAGAGTACGCATCACCTACTTATATATCCAATATCTCTAAAAAAAGAACACATTTTGAAAACCTGAGAGAGGTTTTTGTTATTTGGAATGTTATGAACAAAAACCTCCTCCAGTTTTCAAAAATACATCCTTAACTGCTCATAACCCAAGTTTTAAATTAGTGACCCAAAACTGGCAGAATAACTCTACACAATTCGTTTTCTGCCAAAATATTACACAGCGCCTGTAGGTAGCGCCCGACTGTGTTTCTGCATGCAATTCGGTAGCATAAATCCATGGGTGCTTTGATGCATGAACTTGGATATTGGGAATAACTCAATATAATGGCAATTTGCCCCAAAATAAATAAAAATCCCATAACAATTGTATTCATTTGCCAAAATGAATAATGAAATGCAGATTTTGTTCTCTGTGAAATATTAGGTAGCGCCTGTAGGTAGTGCCACTTATGAAACGCTGAGGCATAAA
>ML783067.1:199865-210411 GCA_009831015.1 Picea engelmannii
AGAATTGTTGTCGAGCTTATGCCATAGGTTTATGAGAATGTTGGTTTGCTCTAGACGATGGTTGAAATGAACAGTTTGAGCCGATAATGTAACTCTCCGCAAAATATTGGTTAAATGCTTATGAATGGGAAAGCTCCTTGAGGCTTTCGCTGATTAATGACAATTTGTATGGGTGGTGCATGATGAACTGCTAGCAGTAAAGCTTACTTATTGCATATTTAGAAATGCGAAGGTGGCGAGTACGACGAAGAGCAATTAAGGATTGGAGGTTTCGTGAACCTGCCAAGCCGACGACGTGCGAACAACATTTCATGATTTTGAAATCAACACTCAGAAGGAATAATATAACCCCCCACAAATCTTGGTTTAATGAGTATTAATAGGAGATCTCCTCGAGCCTTTCGCCCATCAATGACAATCTATACGGTTCCTGCACGATGAGTTGTTAGAATTAAATATCAGTAATTGCATATTTAGAAACAAGATATATATATATATATATATAAACATTTTTGTTTTATTATAGACAAGTGCGAAGGTCATGGAGACGGGGGAGAGCAAGGAACGAATGACAAGATCTGAAAAGCAGTTGGACGGGATTCAAAATAGGGTTACGGGGGATACTCAGGAGAGGCGAGTGTTCCACGGTCAAATTTTATGTATCGGAATTTTTTATTGCAAAACGTGTAAAACAGAAGAGAACATGATGGGGCAATTTAGCGGGCGGTTTGTATATTTGCGGAATTTCGGAAAAGTGGCTAAGTATGATGATGGGAAATGGTCGGTCAAACTAATTTTCAGAATCAAAGATTGAAGATATCATGAACGGACCAACCCTACGACGCGCATATGAAATTCCACGATGTTTGAAATTAACACTTGGAAGGGATAATATAAGATTTCCTCAAATCTTGGTGTAGCATTAACGTTTGCTAATTACATACCTAGAAATAAGATCTTATATATAAATTGTAATTGATAATTGCAAAAGAGCGCGGGCATAGGAAACAACGATTAGAAATTGGGTATTTCTTGAACCCACCAACCTGACGATCTGCGAAAGAAATTTGAAGAAATGGTGAAGTATGGAAAGCAGACGGGCACGCTTCAAAATGGGGTGACAAAAGTTCCACAGGAGACGTGAGGACCCGACGGTCAAATTGTATGTCTCGAAATTTTTCAGTGAAAAATGTACTATATATATATATATATATATAAACATTTCTTTATTATAGACAAGTGTCAAGGTCGGGGAGACAAGGGAGAGAAAGGAACAAATGGCAAGGTCTGAAAAGCGGTTGGACGAGATTCAAAATAGGGTTACGGGGGATACTCAAGAGAGGTGAGTGTCCCATGGTTAAATTTTATGTATCAGAATTTTTTGCCTGCAAAACATGTAAAACGGAAGAGAGCATGATGGGGCAGTTTAGCGGCCCATTTGTATATTTTCGAAATACTGGGAAAGTGGCTAAGTATGGAATAGGGAAACGACCGGGAAGACTCGTTTTTGGAAGCGAGGATTGAAGTTTGCGTGAACAAACCAACCCGACGACGTGCAAATGACATTCCCTGATGTTTGAAATTAACGCTTGCTAATTGCTAATTGCAAAAGGGCGCAGGCACATGAAACAATGATTAGGAACTGGATATTTCTTGAACCCTCCAAACCGACGATCCATGAAAGAAATTCGAAGAAATGGTGAAGTATCGAAAGCAGACAAGCGGGCTTCAAAAATGGGTGACAATAGTTCCACAAAAGACGTGAGGACCCGACGGTTAAATTGTATGTCTTGGAAGTTTTCGGTGCAAAATGTGTACCATAAAAGAGGGCATGATAGGTAGACCGTAATACGGAAGACGATATGATATGAGTCTAGTTTTAAATTTGTATATCGCAGAAGTCATGGTACTGTTCGCAGGTCATGGAACAATAGAAGTCCAATCTAGAGCCCGCCTACCGGGAATATGCGGTTGGAGAAGTGTCTGGGTATGGAATGGGGATTGGGAAGCGACCGGTCGGTGTTGCGATATAAGAGCATGAGTGCAAACGTGAACCTACAAGTCCGCCTACCCGCACAACCAGACATTTTCGAAAAAAAATGAGTAAGTGACGAGAAAGATAAAGTTCAAGGAAAAGAGAAACGAATATTTGGCTAAGTATAGAAGACAGAAAATAAGGGCCAATATATTCACATTTGTAACAGATATCCCATTTCCTGCTAAGATATATACTTGGAAAGAAGTGTGAAGGTGGCGGGCACAGAAAACAACGACTAGGAATACGGTCCACGCGTTTACTTGGTTCTTGTTTGTATGCTTTGTCTGTCAATTTGTATATCGCGAAACTCCGAGTCATTTTTTTAGCCAGCCAGCCCGCAAGTCCGACTGTCAATTTGTATAGTGCGGAACTCTGGGTGCTGTTTGTAGGACATAGAACTATAGAGGACATGCTTTTCCCTATAATATAACTTCTGTGATGCAAATGTAGTATGTGGATCATTTTAGCACTTTTCCATCCGTAAACAATGGAAATATTGAGCCCGCCAGCCTTGGAGCCCATTTTTCAATTTGTATATCGCGGAACTCCGAATGTTGTTTGGAGGTCACGGAAAAATAGAAGTGCAATGTTGAGCCAGCCAACGCGCAAGTTCACCTGTCAATTTGTATATCGCAGAACTCTGGGTGCTACTTGTAGGACACAGAGCAATAAAGGCCCAATTTAGACAAAGGGGAAGCGCTCGGTTGAAACGCGTGAATCCACCAACCCACGTAGCAAGGTATTTTCAAAAAAAAACGATTAAGTAACTAGAAAGAGAAACTATAGGGGATAAAAGAGTGGGAAAATAGAAAGGTGGAGGGCAGTTTTTGTAAGTCCGAATTGGTTTCAAACAAGCCCCATTGTTGCAAAGCCATCATTTTCTACTAATTGTTAGCAAATGCTTTGTTGAAGTTTAGATTTTATTGCAACGTGTGGATGTAAGTGTGTTCTTGATACATTCTTCCATGACTGTAACATATTAACTTAAGTATTAAACTTCTTTCATTATGGGTTGTTAGCATTAAAGCTTAATAATTGCATGTCTAGAAACAAGAATTATGATTTCACTGCAACATTGTAATTTGGTATTGCTATGTTCTATCTGCGTTGTGAATAGAATTGAACATTGGTTTGAAACTGTGTGTAATCCATTTTTTGTTTGCATAAAAGCCTGGTGGATCGACACAGTACATTGTCATATAATTGTTAGATGCTCCATCTTAGAACAAATTACCTAAGTAAATAAAATATCGAATAACTACGAGACCACCGAACCATACCAATGAGAAGAGGCATTAAATCCAGAAAAGAAGCAACAACGAAGACTCCAAGGAAAATTATTTTAATAGAAAATCCATTTAAAAAAAAAAAACATCGAGTATTGTACATCTATCCTTAGAAATTGGACCTAGTTCTTCGGGCCAAAACATTGAACGTATCTGCCACAAACAAAGGCACGAGATCCGTAGTATGCAGGATCCTTGCAGTTTTCTCCTTGATGGATCATCATGTGGTAAAATTGATAGTTCTCAGAAGCTTCCCGTGAGGAAGAAGACAAAAAATGTTGCAGGGAAAATGGAATAGCCCTTAACTGAAAGTTAGGACACACCTAGAAACCGCCTCTGCACAGTCGAAAAAACTTCAGGGACACAGGTTCCATGTGCAATTCCAGAGGCCCAAATTAGTCCATTCTGGGTGGAAGGAGATGACTAGTAGAAATATTCCTTGCACCAGTGGGAGTTTTGGTCCTCATTCCCGAAGATGTTATTTCTATATCCAGAGAATAGGACAGTAGTCCCACAATTGAATATTATTTTGGCTTGAAATATATCTCTGGGAGCATCAACATATAATTTCCTTACAGTGAAAGTCTTCCGCCCAGAACAGACTAATTTGGACTTCTGGAATTCCTACTTTCGAGATGCAAAGCGACTATTGCGTTCAACATCGGTTTCTTTTCTGAAACTCCTTCTTTTGGTGTTTTCAGGACCGCCATCACTGAGCCGAGAAGTTTTGCCCATTATGGTTGATTTCAATTTGGGCAAAGGAGTGGGAACAGTCTCTGCATTACCATCATCCATTGCCGTATCATCACCCATCAGATCATCTTCTTCCGTCTTGGAATCCATGACATCAACCTCTGCGCCAGCCATCAATACAACTGGGCAGGTTCTCTGAGCAGGCAAGGTTGCCTTGGAATTCTTTGGCTTGAAATATATCTCTTGGTGTACCAAGGGTGTAATGTCCCTGGCCATAAACCCCACTGCCGGACAACGCTACTACATGGAACATTCTCATACATATATGTTTAACATGCATATTTAACCAAATGATACAATGTAAACACAAAATTATTGCTAACATACATAATTAATGGAATTAACAGTAATTCATACATTCAACGGAATACATGAAAACAGACAAGCATCACAGACATGCATTTTAATTGAAATTAAACACATAATGATACTTATCTTTGGAACTGGAGTAACTCCACCAACTACGTGTAGAACTTCCACAAACCTCCCAGCCTTAGACCACACTGCTCATCACGCTCACCAGTGGGTCACCCCCGAGCTGGGACCAAGCTCCACTCAGGGCAAGGGAATCCTAGACTAGGCTGAGGTTATAGGAAAACTACAAAGAGCAACCGAAAGGATTCTCTCCAGGAGCCTTCTTACGCCCACTACTCACTGACTCTCATTCCCCACATGCCTGTTCCACCTGGGAGTATACACCTTCACAAGCATAGTCCATTGGTTGCTTCACCTCCCTCTCTAGGTCTTGGCAATAGGTCGGATAAGGAATTCTCAGAGCTCCGTAGCTGGCGTTGGACTCTCTCTCTGGGAGAAAACCACTTCCCAGTAGACTCTCTCACCTTTAGAGAACTTCTCACACACCTGAAAACATGCCTCTTCTACCACGGGCCTGACAACCCGCTTCTTTAGCACACTCCTCGACTAAGCTCCAGCCAGGTGAGGACAACAACAATGATTCAACACTCATTCACACATGGATGATAGTAGCAACAACAGATGGGCATGGCATCGTAGGCGGCAACAACCCACGCTAAGACACGACACAACTAAGGTGATTACTCAGGTGTCAGGTTCCTCATAAGACACATAACGGTTCATGAGTTTCGGGTCTCAGGTGCATGCGTGAATATTGTAAAGGTCAAATACATAGACCATGGGATTCACATGAATACACCAGTTGGCTTCACGGTTCTGGTTTTCAGGAATACGTGAGGGTATGCAGAGGGCACTCGTGGAGACTCTACCCAATCCACGGAGGATGGAAAATGGTAAGTGAACCCCCAATATAGCTGACGCTTCAGATTTTAACTGCATGCGCCTAGGTCAACACTTGTCTTCCTGGAGCTGCATGCGTTCCCTTTTTTCACACGATGCCTTTCCCATGACTTAGGATAAAAACATGTTTGTCACACAACTTTGGAATAATAATAAATTATTATTCTCAAGGAATTAATCCCCTAAGCTTAGCCCCTCTTTCCAACCTTTCAACCCCTTTTCCCTTACCCACCCCATGGAAGCTTCGTCCCCCATCACTCTTTCTTCGTGGCCGGTCTGCACAAAGTGATGTTTAATCTTTATTAATGTTTTTCATAATTACATATACAAAAACAGGCTCCTGGCCTTTAACACTTAGGTTCTCCAGCCTAATAAACACATAAGCCCACCAACTTATCAACACTTGGTTCACCAGCCTAAAAAACATGAATACAATTCATAAACATGATTACAATTCATAATATAATTGGGGCACGTCCTTGGGGTATTACAATCCCCTCCCCTTATTTTTGCACTGTTCTCAGTGCAATTATTTACACAACATCAACAAGATTTTCAAAATCTTCAAAAAGATGCGGGTATTATGTGTGCATATCATCTTCATGCTCCCATGTTGCGTCCTCAGGACCGTACCAGGTCCACTAGACCTTTACAAGCCCTATGGCTCGATTCCAGAGCTGTTTTCTTTTCCGGTTCAATATGCGCACATGATGCACTTGCAGGACACCTTCTTGCTCCACCTGAATCACAGTCCAATTGATTACATGATTAGCATCAGGTATATATTTCTTAAGCAATGAAATATGAAACACATTATGTACAGTCATGGATGCAAGTAATGCAAGCATATATGCAACTGATCCAATCCTTTCTAGGATTTCAAATGGCCCACAAAATCTGGCTTCCAACTTCGAACAGTTTCCCAGCCTCTGGGAACTTCTATTGTCTTTCACTTTTAGGAAAACATGATCGCCCACTTTAAACTCTCTGTGGGTTCTATTTTTATCAGCATAACTTTCCTGCCTGTCTTGGGCAGCCTTTAAATTCTTCTTAATTTTTAGCATTTTCTCTTCCATTTCCTTGAGCAACTCTGGCCCAACTACTTCTCTATCAGCTGGATTATCCAGCTTACTGGAGTATTGCACTTTCTACCATAAAGTGCTTCAAATGGGATCATCTTCAACGATGCTTGATACCCATTGTTGTAGGCAAATTCTACCAAGTGTCGGTAGTCTTCTCATTTAAATGGTTTATCCATCAGATACATCCTTAGCATATCTTCTATTACTCAGTTCACCCTTTCTGTCTGTCCATTAGACTCAGGGTGATAAGCCGTGCTAAAGTTCAGAAATTGTCTTGGGAATACCGTGCAATCGTGCTATTTCCCTCATAAAAATATCAACAACGTTATCTTCCTTGTGAGTAGTCTTTAGTGGAATAAAATGGGAAACTTTCATAAGCTTTTCCACCACCACCATGATTGAATCATGCTGCTTGCTAGTTCTGGGAAATCCCATGATGAAATCCATTGTCACCACTTCCCACTTCCACTCAGGAATGGGTAAAGGATGTAGCAACTCTGTTGGGTGCCTGTGCTTAGCTTTAACCTTCTGGCACTCCATACATCTGGTGATGTATTCTGCAATCTCTTTCTTCATACTTGGCCAAAATCAATGGCCTTTGACTGCTACCACTATTTTCTGATATCTAGGGTGTCCAACATAAGGCACATTATGCATTTCTTTCAAAATCATAAGTTTCAATTCCTGGATGTTAGGTACATAAATTATGTTCTTGTACAGAAGTGTTCTGCTAGTTTCCAATTTATAATTCTCCACTTTCTATGGCATCTTACCTTGCCGTAGCTTTGCTACCAAATCTCGGTACTGCAAATTTGTATTTGCAGCCTCCGAAATTCTGCCTTTAATGTCAGTTCGGTACATGCTAATGGTTGTAGCATGTAATTCATGCACTCTCCTGCTGAGTGCATCAACCACTTTTTTCTCTTTTCCTTTGATATTCTTGATATCAAAGTCATACTCACAAAGGAATTCCAACCATCTACTCTACCTAGCATTTAAGGTTGGCTGATAAAACAAATACTTCACACCGTTATGGTCTGTCCTCAGTTCAAACTTCCTTCCCATGAGGTAATGTCTCCATTTCTTCAGAGCGTGAACGATGGCCGCCAACTCCAAATCATGAGTTGCATAGTTCCTTTCGTGCTCTTTCAACTTTCTGGATTCATAAAAACTTACGAACCCATTCTGACTGAGGACTCCTCCCAGTCCTTCTTTGCATGCGTCCGTACACACTACAGAGTCTTCATTCGGATCTACAATCCTTAGGATTGGAGCACTGGTTAACAACTGCTTCAATCGCTGAAAGCTTTTGTCACATTCTTCTGTCGATTGTGTTAGCACTATGAGTCACTTTCTGATTGCAAGGAAGGTAAGCCCAGTACCCATTAGATGATATGTGAAAGTATGAGTGTTTTTTGAAAGGTCGAATGGAAAAACTCGGAATGATAATATCCTCACTCAGAAACAAGGCTAACATGTAACAACAAATAAGGTCTTGTCTAATTTCAACCAGTAGTTTGGGAGTAAATATGGATAGAAGGAAGACTTGAATGAGAATAATGTAAGAGCTACTGCAAACATCAAGTCCACAAAAGCCCAAAGGAAGAAAGATTCTTAAAACAAGATCTTCTTGAAATTAGAAACTAAGGAGCTAAATAAACACCATGACAATAAAATGATCAAACATCCATCATATCATTACCACTATCATACATATGAAGCATTCAAATATGAACATTTAACATTAGAAGCAAATAGTCTGAAATAGGAGTCGATTTCTATTAGTCAAAAAGTCTTAAGTCCAGTACATACTAGATCACAGTCACTTTATCAAATATTACAGTTTCTTGGGAGCCTTGCTCTACCATACAAACCCATTAAAGCAATTCATCTATCTATTTATAACAAGAAATGGAGGCAACAGTTGGAGGTACGAGCTGGCCCCTTTTCCTTAAAAATCTCAGAACATTTATTTATTCTAACAACTAAGATAACAACCTATGCTATAAAACAGGGAAGTGTTGGTGACTAAACCCAATCATGCTTCTAACTGCTTTGATCCTCTTTTGCTGCTCAACTCCTGTTTTTCCATGTGTCTCTTTGGATCTTGTAGTTGTCCCCTGCACGCCAACTACTACTTCTGTCATTTATTCCATTATTAACTTATCCAAAACTGTTGGCTTAGTCTTCCTAGATCCTTGGTGTTTGCTGGCTACTCCCTTGGGTAGCAATCCTATGTAGCGCCCCCTAGAATGGAACAGGGAGAAAAGGTAGTGCCTGTGGGTAGCACCCCTGTGCTGTATGTCTGTGGCTACATTTTTCCTCTGTTGCAAAATTGAGTAGCGCCTGTGTGTAAACCTGCTCTATGTAAGATATTAAGCAGTGCTTGTGGGTAGCGCCTGTGCAACAATTCTGCATTCTGTAAAATATTACGTAGTGCCACCTATGCTACGTCTACATAAGGGTTTGGGTAGCTATGCCAAAATGCAGCGTCTTTTACTCCTGAACATGTGTAGAGATATTTTTGTACTTCCATGATGACAAATCAATTTACTTATGTGCTTTTACCACTGAGTGAAACTAGTACTTGGAAAAAATTCCAAAATTCATATAGCTAAACACCTAGAAGCCTGTATAGGTGGAAAAACTTAATATGTGCATATCAGTTAACCTTCCCAAGAAGGAACAACTCTAAAAAATAGGGTTTACTACTACCATCTACCTTGTCATTTTAACACTTAGCCTCACACTCTTCCTAGTGGAAAGAGTGTCTTCAACTAACTCAATAGACTTCTTCTTCTTAGCACTGGTAGGCTTCTTCAATATAGTTGTGCTCTCCTTAGCTACTGGTTTGTCATCTTCAATGGAAGCCTCTACCAACACCTGTAAATTCTTTTGGGTTACTTCATCTTGGAAATGCTTCAGTTCTGCCTTTAGCTTCCTATTCTGAGCTTGGAAACCCCTGTTCTGTCTGTAAAGATTCTTCAACTATTTACGAAGAGGCAGAGCCTTTCTCGCTGCGAACCTTGCCAAGTCCAGGGTATGGTTGTAGCCAGTCATGAGCTCATTCATTTGAGCTAAGTGGACCATGTATTCTGCTTTGAGACGAGCTATTTCTCTCCTTGCATCCCTAAGCTGCTTAATAAGTCTTTTGTAGGTCTGGCTGCCAAGGGGGTTGGGGACATGTGCAGTCTCAGTAGGATTCTTCTTGTCCTTTTCTTCCATTTGTACAGGAGTTTCCTTGCATGTTTCACCGGTCTTCTCAAAACCTTTTCCTTTATGCTTCTTCTCTTGCACAACAACCTTTTCTTTATTTTTCATAGGTTTTTTACATTCCTTCATAGGGATTTCATCTTCCCTCTCCAAAGGTCTTTTGGTACCTTTACTCTTGATTTTCTGTACAGGGGTTTCTTGTAAAGGCTTTCCTTTGAAATCCCCCTTAGGAATTGATGACCTGGTGAAAGGTCTTTTACCTTTGATTTCAACTGCTAGAGGAGGAGAGGGAAAGAGAAGCTTCTTCCCTTTTTTTGATGTCACCTTGGTAGAAGATGGAGATTCTTCTAACCCTGGTGGAGGTGGTGGTGAGAAATATCTGTGTGGGGAAGGACAGACCTCCTCCTTAGCTTCTCTAACCTGCTTATTGATCTCTAAAACAGGGGCTCTGCCCTTTCTCTTCTTGCTGATCCCTATTTTAGTACTGGTAGGTGATGAAGAGCCTGCAATTTGTGATTGGGGGGTAGGTGTTGGGTCCAACTTAAAGTGAGAAGAGACCAAAAAATTCTTCCAGGAGATCTCTTTCTTTCCCAACTCTTCATAGACAAGCATCCTGATAAGTCCAGAGTGGAAAAGACTAGAGTCCACATCCTTGGATTTGGCTTGCACCCTATCTGCCATTTTACCTATACTTCTCAGTAGGTAATATGGAATATTCATTTGAACCTTACCAGTAAAATGCAACAACAACCTTACGTGGTAATGATACAGGGTGTTAAATCTCCCTTCACAACTAAAATATCTCTGTATGATTTTCAACATTCTGTCAAACTGGTCAATCAACTGATTCCTTGGCACACTCTTAGATAAATCATTGGCTTGGTATTCAGGCTTGAAAA
>ML783067.1:210652-229883 GCA_009831015.1 Picea engelmannii
TGTAAGGGATGCTATTGACCAGAAAACTTCAATTTAAGTCTCAAAAGCACAAGGATGGCCCTCCAAATTAACAGTTCTTAGAAAATGAACTTGGCTATGAGAAATGGACTTTCAGGCTTATATAGGTTTTCAGAGTGTAGACTATGAGGAAGTAATTCCGAAATGACTCTTCGTATAGGATGAAAAGAAGCAAATGATAATTAGAGAGGTTTGAGCAGTGCCTTTGCGTAGTGCAATGCATACACAGAGGATAGGCTATTTCAGGCCTATTACTTTCAAAGGCTATGACTAACCACAATAATCAGACTATGCATATGAGTGAAGATGTTTACAGGAATGCAAATATGGCTCCCATACTACCCTGCAAGCTTAGCAAACCGAAACCCGAGCACAAATCTCCTATGAAAATTAATATGCGAAGGAGGTTGCACAGGATACCTATGAAGTCCACAACTGTTGAGCTCCTCAACGCGAACTTAGGATGATATTGAGGAAAATTCAGCCTTGAAATCTCTCACAACATCGGATTTAGTGGACATGCGATCGTCTGATATGAACAGGCAAACTTACGCAACGCATCACTGCTGAAATTTTCAAATTTAGAAACTGTTACCAAGGATCATAAATGCAAGATCTTTTGAAAGCATTTCAACCGACTTCAGGCACTGAAAACAAGGGTTAAGGTATCATTCGTGGCAATCATGACTTGGAGTGGGTGCATGATAATCGTGACAGGTGCTACGGGAATGCCTGTTGAGTGGGCAACGTTCTCCAAATCAAAAAATGATTGGACAGGTGAGTGGGGATGATGAGGTATGCATGCAAGGTCATGAGTGATCAGAGAGGTGTGTCACATCATCCTGGTCATGGGAGGTATCAACCTAGGGATGAAGCACGAGAGGGGACATAAAGAATAGACCATGAGCTCATAAGGGTTTAAGGACCAAAAATTGAATTGTGGATCAACACATGAGCTATGACTCAAAGGTTTAGTCATCCTCAGGGGTCCTATCATAAATAACATTTAATGGATGAGAAATTTATTTTAAAGAGAAAATAAGAATCTAAGGTTTTTTTAATTTTTCTTTTTTAACAAAAACAAACTAAGAGACCCAAGGCAACTTAGTGTGATAACATTGGCTCCACAGGGGATGGCATGCTCCTTGCGGGCTGCCAAGAAAGAGTAGATTCAGTGCTTTATCCTAGGGCTACAGGGTCAGTTATTGGAACACAAAACTAAAAGAAAATGATATTTACAATGACGTAAAGAGCCACTCCCGGCTCAAGCAAAGTACTTTTTCAGGAAATGCCCATTTACAGGGCCACCAAAAACCTCTTCATTCTCCATATTATGCAACTTGAAAGTGTTATTAGGGAATACCTCAGATATTTTGAAAGGACTGATCCATAAAGATTTGAATTTACCATGCTTGCCTTTATCCCGCCTCGATGCATCCCACTTGAGCACCAGATCGCCCAATTGAAAATCCTTTTTTTTCACCTTCTTGTCGAATGCCTGCTTGATCTTCAGTTGATGATCATATGCTTTATCTACCAGCTTCTCCCAGGTCTTTTGTACTTCAACCAACTGCTGAATCCTCCTGATCATATCATCCGGCTCCCCTTGATAATCTTGGAATAATTTTGCCACAGGCAAGGCGAGTTGAGAGGGAAAAACGGCCTCAACTCCGTATATCAACTGGAAAGGAGAAAGGCCCAAGGCCCTCTTTGTTGTCACTCTGTCAGCTCACTAATAAAACTTGATTTTTGAATCGCATGCCTTTTTTTTATCCTCCAACAACTTCTTAACAATATTTATAAGGATTTTGTTTGAGGATTTTGCAAGCCCATTTCCCTGTGGGTAATAAGGGGTTGAATGAATCAATGTGATCCCATATTGTTCACAGAACTGAATCAATGGCTCAGCCTTGAAGGATGCATCATTGTCAGTGACAATTCTGTTCAGACAACCAAACCTTGCTATAATGTCTTCAAGGAAACCAATGATCACCTTGTGAGAAGCATTCCTGGTAGGGATAGCCTCTATCCACTTAGTGAAGTAATCTGTGGAAGTCAAGATCCATCTATGTTGGCCACTGGAAGCGAGATGAATTTCCCCAATAAAATCTAAGCCCCATTGTTGAAAAGGTCCTGAAACTGCTACGGGCTTTAATGGCAAAGACTTAAGCTGTTTCTTTCCAAGAAATTTCTGACATTTAACACATGCTCTGATCTTAGCATAAACATCTGTGAACAGACTAGGCCAAAAATACCCAGCCCTGAGAATCTTGTAGGCAGTAGTCCTCCAAAAATGATGCCCCCCACACAAACTGCCATGAAAATCAGACATAATCCTTTGGGCCTCTTGCGGGTCTAGGCATCTCAACAACACTCCCAATGGATCCTTCCAATACAAAATTTGATCAACCAAGCAATACTTTATCGATTTGAGTTTTAATGCTCTCCCCTTATTCTTTTCCATACCACTTGGAGGTTGTATATTCTACAAGAAAAATATAATGTCCTTGTACCAACTGCAATTTGCTAATGTAGGGCTGGCTTGAGCACCTCTGTTGTTTAATTCAGTCTGCTGCTTTTCTGAACATGAGCCAATGAAATTTACTCCCAACGTTGAGCAATTTGATTCAGCCAACAACTTGGCTAAACCCCAACCCTTGACCAATTTGGTAGGCCTGATTTCTAAATCAAGTTCAAGGATCTTAGCAATCCATTTGCTGCATTTTCCGTCAACATCAGGCTGAATAAGAATTTCTTTTACAACAACTGATGAAACATAAGCAATAACTCTTGAATGCAGCACATAAAATCTGAAGGACTTAAGAGCTTTAACCGGTGCATATGCTTGCTTATCCATAATGTCATATTTTAATTCTTCATCTCTCAAAGCTCGGCTAAAAAAGGCAATGGGCTACTCTAAGCCTTCAGAGTTCTTCTTCAACAAAACTGCTGCTACTGTATCAAAAGAGGCAAAAGAAAAAATAAGAAATTCCTTGGAGTAGTCTGGGCTGACTAGGACCGGGGCTTCTGTCAAAGCTTTCTTTATTTGATCAAAAGAACTATGAGCCTCAGTAGTCCACTTGATTTCATTATCTTTCCTCAACATGGTTGTGATACACTTGAGCAACTCAACAAAATTCGACACAAACCTTCTCAAGAAATTAACCTTTCCTAGAAAAGATTGAACCTCCTTTTTAGATCTAGGCAGTGCTAAGGTTAGTATGGCTTCAACCCTACTGGAATCAATCCTCACTCCTTCAGCTGACACGATATGCCTCAATAATTTTCCTTCTTTCATGGTGAACAATGATTTTTTCGGATTCAAAGAGAGGCCAAATTTTCTGCATTTTAAGAATACCTTTCTTAAATGATCACAGTGCTCTTCATCAGATTGAGAGAACATGATTATGTCATGTAAGTAGATAACAACAAACTTGTCCTTCTCTCCAATAAATGCTATGTCCATAGCTCACTGAAAGGTCACCCCCGCGTTCATCAAACCAAAGGGCATCTTGGCGTACATGAATGTACCCCAAGGAGTGGTAAAAGCCGTCTTCTCTCTATCCTATGGCAAAACATAAATCTGGTTGTAGCTAGAAAAACCATCAACCATAGACATCCGGGCTGCACCTGTCATCCTCTGTAATATATGCTCCATCTTGGGCAAAGGGTAATTATCCTTTTCAGAACTTCTGTTCAGATTCCGGAAATCGACACAGAGTCTGATTTCTCCATTCTTTTTCCTCACGGGGACCAAATTAGCCACCCATTCAGAATATCTCAAAGGAACAATAATTTTTGCATCTAAAATCTTTTTTGCCTCCTTCTCCATGACAGGTAGTAACATAGGATTGATTTGCCTCAACTTTTGCCTGAAGGGCTTAGTCTCTTATTTTAATGGAATCTTGTGCTCTATAATGTTTGTGTCATAAGTTCAGAGATCTTTGTAAGTCCATGCGAATACATCAACAAACTCCTTCAACAATTTGACATATTCAGCCCTCTGTTCTCTTGATAGGCTACTTGGCAACTTGACATATTTTGGATCCTTCTCTGTTCCCAAATTGCACTTATTTATATCATCATCGTCAGTAGACACTTTCCCTTTTACTGCCACATCATTTTCATCAAATAATTTTTCTAAAGGAACTAGTCCTTTTGGAATATGGTTTCTAGGTAGCTGCACGATATGATGATTAGCAATTCTGTTAAGGAAAACATCAGCATATGGAGTAATTTCAGAATCAAGATCCCGATCAATGTGTAATGCAGCAAATTCATCAACAGACTCAATAAATTTTTTAAGTTCTAAATCATCTTCAAACACCTTCCAATATTTGACATTGTCCGGTATAGAAGGCCTGTATTTGACTTCTACATCATACCTGAGTTTTGGCAGTATGGGTATCCTGAAATTGCTTCCTGATACAGCCAAAGAATCAACCACAAAATTCTCTTCTCGTGGAATAAAAGAGATGTCATACTCAGAGAAAAAATTATCCACTAGGTCCCATACTTCATTTCTATAAGATCTAAGCCTAGGGTGCTTAGTTTGGAAAAGATTTTTGGTCTGATGGACTATCAATTTAGCATCTCCAAATACTGACAATTTTTTAATCCCCATATCCTTTGCATCTCTCAAGCCCAAAACAAGAGCTTCATACTCCCACATTGTTGGTAGTTTCAAATTCTAGTTTGTATGACAAAGATATGGTTTCTTGAGTTGGTGAGACAAAGAGCACTCCAACACCGACACCTTCCTTAAAAGAGGCTCCATCAAAGAACATCTTCCAAACAAAATTGGTTAGAGGAGGTTCTTAAAACAAGGTAGCAAATTTTTTTCTTATTTCAAGAGGAGTTTCAGGAGCATCAGTGAGATGCAAAATGCTGGACCCCAAATCGGTATCAAGAGAAAAAACATGATGATTAGCAGGGTTTGCTTCATCACTAATAATGTAAGTTAGCTGGGCTTCTCTGTAAAGTCTTCTATGCTCCCCACCAAACACTGGGATAGTTGCATATGAGAGATCCATCTGCAAGGTTCCTCCAAGTCTTTTTATGCAATACCTTTACAAGAGCATGCCAAACTTGGGAGGAACATCAACCACCACAACATCCATAAGTATACTTTTCATGGGCAGCTGAAACAGTGTCACAACCATATCCTTAATGACCCCCAGACATTTTACTTTCCTAGAGTCAAAAGAATATAAGTCATGATAGGTTTTGGTGATTTCCAGTCCAAGTTCATCCATAATAGATTTTGGAATAAGATTATGGGAGGCCCCTGAATCCAAAAGACAGTTATGAAACACCTTGTCATGGATATTGAGAGAAGTATAGAAGGGAGGGGATGAGTCATCTCTGTCTTCTATCAAAGGGCCTAAAATCACAGCTGTTTTTTCATCTTGCAGATTTATTGAATCAGTGGAATTAGGAGAGGCATCGGGCTGTAACATTTTGGTCAGATATTTTTTAAATTCTTCATTTTTTATCAATTCCAAAAATGGTACAGGGATCTTAATTTTCTGGATCTCATTCTCAAAACTGAAGGAGGGGGAAAGCTTCAAAATCTCTTTGGTTTCAGGAGGAGGATTTCTGATCAGAAGTTGTGGGTTTTGAGAATCTTTTTCCTTGCCTCTCACTATCACAGTCTTGGAAGAAATTTCTTTCTGAACAGGTTGATTAGGAGCAACACTTTTTTCTTCATTCTTCTTAGATCTTAGATTATATATACTAGCATTTTCCTTCATTTTTTCTCCCTTGCTTAACTCATTGATTTGAATATCCATTAAAGATTGATCATAAGAGGATTGAGTCAAGTGTGGGGATGGGGATGAATCACCTAAACAGTGAATCTCAGGATCAACCTCTACCTCCTCTTCTTCTTCATCATCAACCAGATTATTCTGAAAAGGAGCTTGAATCCTCTAATCATCTCTCTCTCTGTTTCTGGGATCTCTAGGAAGGATTTGGGGAGCATTGTTGGGTCTCCGGAAATTACCTCTATTTTCAGTGTTCTAAGTATTTCTATATGGCTTTCTTCCTTCTGATTTTAAATTCTCAATCTTAGTAGAAAGGGACCTTACTAATTTGGTCAACTCATCTACCTGTGAATGAACAACAGGAGAGTCAGAAGTGGAAGCTTCAGCTGTTTTCCCTTCTATCTCTGTCAGATTTTCCCTTAAGATTATCTGAAGCAATTATGTTGGATTCTACCTCTAAGGCATCATCCTGCATCTGAACTAAGGAATGCGACCTTCTCTCTCTCAATAAAAGGCAGAACTTAGGGACAAAAGCACTAGCATAAGTGATTTTTGCCATGGTTTCGGTGGGTTTGATCTCATCAGGGATCTTCCTGTACATTTTGTTAAACCTTTTAGAAAAGTCAGAGACAGACTCTGCTTCTTTCCTTTTCAAAGATCCAAATTCAGTGATATAATACAAAAAATCCTTTTTGTCACCCCAGTGCCTCAAGAAGGCTTCATCCAATGCCTCAATACCTGTAATGGATCCAGGGGCCATACCCCTAAACCACTTCCTAGGTTCACCAAAAAGGCTTTGGACGAAAACTCTCATCCAAACATCTTCATTTTCAATATTTTGGTTATCTGCATAGCTATAGAAAGCAACAAGATGTTCCTCAGTTGTTATATCTTCTTCTCCTGTAAACTTGGGCATGTATTTCAAATAATCTCTAGGGGGAAAAGCTTTCATTGGTTGAGGTAAGACTAGAGGAGCATATCTTGCAGCCACTATGACATCCATCCTATTTGTAGGGGGGTTAACAACTTCCATTTGATTTTGGAATCTAGGTGAACAATCAGGAGAAGGATATCTGGCTATGTGCATATTAGGAGAAGGAGAAAAGGATAAAGGGGATATTTCAGTCTTCACAACAACAAGTGGAGTCTTGGATGAGGATGGTAAGGTCTGAGAAGGAGATGAAGTTCCTACTTCTTTGGCAGCTAAAGTTTTAACATAGAGAGGTGTAGCAAAACCTAACGTAGGGAAATCTTCAAAAATATCAAGACTGAAACACTTCTCAATATCAGAGGAGGAGAATATATCAATGTTTTCTTCTTTCAATTCAGTTTCAAAGGTAGAGTATTCAACATGAAACTCTTCAAAATCTAGCTTTTTAGATACTTCAACAGAAGATAAAGGAATCTTACTTGATAAAACAACTGGAGTATCAAGAGTGGAATCAGGTAACTGACTAGAAGCACTTGTAGTAGCAGCAGAAATACCTTTTTTAGAAGATTTTCCCTTCTTGATTATCTTCTTTGGGTCAGCCTCAGGTGGAACCAAAGGTAACTGTGGATTTGATCTCGTATGTCTGCCTTTAGGTGCCAGAGCTGAATCAATGGAGTCGCCAGGTGAAAGATGCAATCTTCAAAATACTAAGTCCCAGTGCACCTTGAAAGCTAGTAAGCATTATCGTTCTATCCCAGGGAAAAGTCTTCAAATCGTTCCCTGACAATGGCGCCAAAAATGTTAGCACTAGGAGTCACTTTCTGATTGGAAGGAAGGTAAGCACAGTACCCATCAGATGATATGTGAAAGTATGAGTGTTTTTTGAAAGGTCGAATGGAAAAACTCAGAATGATAATATCCTCACTCAGAAACAGGGCTAACATGTAACAACAAATAAGGTCTTGGCTAATTTCAACCAGTAGTTTGGGAGTAAATATGGATAGAAGGAATACTTGAATGAGAAGAATGTAAGAGCTACTACAAACATCAGGTCCACAAAAGCCCAAAGGAAGAAAGTTTCTTAAAACAAGATCTTCTTGAAATTAGAAACTAAGGAGCTAAATAAACACCATGACAATAAAATGATCAAACATCCATCATATCATTACCACAGTCATCCATATGAAGCATTCAAATATGAACATTTAGCATTAGAAGCAAATAGTCTAAAATAGGAGTTGATTTCTATTAGTCAAAAAGTCTTAAGTCCAGTACATACTAGATCACAGTCACTTTATCAAAAATATTACAGTTTCTTGGGAGCCTTTCTCTACCATCCGAACCCATTAAATAAATTCATCTATCTATTTATAACAAGAAAGGGAGGAAACAGCTGGAGGTACGAGCTGGCCTCTTTTCGTTAAAAATCTCAGAACATTTATTTATTCTAACAACTAAGATAACAACCTATGCTATAAAATAGGGAAGTGTTGGTGACTAAACCCAATCATGCTTCTAACTTCTTTGATCCTCTTTTGCTGCTCAGCTCCTGTTTTTCCATGTGTCTCTTTGGAGCTTGTAGTTTTCCCTTGCACGCCAACTGCTACTTCTGTCATTTATTCCATTATTAACTTATCCAAAATTGTTGGCTTAGTATTCCTAGATCCCTGGTGTTTACTAGATACTCCCTTGGGTAGCAATTCTGTGTAGTGCCCCCTAGAATGGAACAAGGAGAGAAGGTAGCACCTGTGGGTAGCGCCTCTGTGATGCATGTATACGGCTACATTTGTCCTCTGTTGAAAAATTGAGTAGTGCCTGTGTGTAAAAATTCTCTCTGTAAGATATTATGCAGTGCCTATGGGTAGCGTTTGTGTAACAATTTTGCATTCTGTAAAATATTACACAGCGCCTTTACGTAGCGCCACCTACGCCGCGTCTGCATAAGGGTTTGGGTAGTTATGCCAAAATGCAGCGTCTTTGACTCCTGAACATGTGTAGAGCTGTTTGTGTCCTTCCATGATGAAAAATCAATTTACTTAGGTGCTTTTACCACTGAGTGAAACTAGTACTTGGAAAAAATTCCAAAATTCATATAGCTAAACACCTAGAAGCCTGTATAGGTGGAAAAACTTAATATGTGCATATCAGTTAACTTTCCCAAGAAGGAACAACTCTAAAAAATGGAGTTTACCACTACCAGATACTTTGTCATTTTAACACTTAGCCTCACACTCTTCCTGGTGGAAAGAGTGTCTTCAACTAACTTAATAGACTTCTTCTTCTTAGCACTGGTAGGCTTCTTCAGTATAGTTGTGCTCTCCTTAGCTACTGGTTTGTCATCTTCAATGGAAACCTCAACCAACACCTATAAATTCTTTTGGGTTACTTCATCTTGGAAATGCTTCAATTCTGCCTTTAGCTTCCTGTTTTGAGCCTGGAAACCCCTATTCTGTCTGTAAAGGTTCTTCAACTGTTTACGAAGAGGCAGAGCCTTTCTCACTACGAACCTTGCCAAGTCCAGGGTATGGTTGTAGCCAATCATGAGCTCATTCATCTGAGCCAAGTGCACCATGTCTTCTGCTTTGAGACGAGCTATTTCTCTCCTTGCATCCCTAAGATGTTTAATAAGTATTTTGTAGGTCTGGCTGCCAAGGGGGTTGGGGACATGTGCAGTCTCAACAGGGTTCTTCTCGTCCGTTTCTTCCATTTGTACAAGAGTTTCCTTGCATGTTTCATCAGTCTTCTCAAAACCTTTTCCTTTATGCTTCTTCTCTTGCACAACAACATTTTCTTTATTTTTCATAGGTTTTTTACAATCCTTCATAGGGATTTCATCTTCCCTCTCCAAAGGTCTTTTGGTACCTTTACCCTTGATTTTCTGTATGGGGGTTTCTTGTAAAGGCTGTCCTTTGAAATCCCCCTTAGGAATTGATGACTTGGTGAAAGGTCTTTTACCTTTGATTTCAGCTGCTGGAGGAGGAGAGGGAAAGAGAAGCTTCTTCCGTTTTTTTGATGTCACCTTGGTAGAAGATGGAACTTCTTCTAAGCATGGTGGAGGTTGTGGTGAGAAATATCTGTGTGGGGAAAGACATACCTCCTCCTCAACTTCTCTGACCTGCTTATTGATATCTGAAATAGGGGCTCTGCCCTTTCTCTTCTTGCTGATCCCTGTTTTAGTACTGGTAGGTGATGAAGAGCCTGCAATTTGTGATTGGGGGGTAGGTGTTGGGTTAAGGTATCAGTCGTGGCAATCATGACTTGGAGTGGGTGCATGATAATCGTGACAGGTGCTACAGAAATGTCTGTTGAGTGGGCAACGTTCTCCAAATCAAAAAATGATTGGACAGGTGAGTGGGGATGATGAGGTATGCATACGAGGTCTTGAGTGATGAGAGAGGTGTGTCACATCAGCCTGGTCATGGGAGGTATCAACCCAGGGATGAAGCACAAGAGGGGACATAAAGAATAGACCATGAGCTCATAAGGGTTTAAGGACCACAAATTGAATTGTGGATCAACACATGAGCTATGAATCAAATGTTTAGTCATCCTAAGGGGTCCTATCATAAATAACATTTAATGGATGAGAAATTTATTTTAAAGAGAAAATAAGAATCTAAGGTTTTTTTAATTTTTCTTTTTTAACAAAAACAAACTAAGAGACCCAAGGCGACTTAGTGTGATAACAGATTGAAACTTCTTCTCCTTCCTTTGCAAGGAAGTGATAGGGTGAGCTATCATCGAGAACCCTGCAATGAACCTTATGTAATAGCTATCTAGACCCATAAAGGATCTGAATTTTGTCACGTTTTTAGGCGCTGACCATTCTCTGATGGCTTCTATCTTCTCAGGATCTACATCTATCCCATCCTTTGAAATGATATGCCCCAAGTAATGGATTTGCTTTTGATAAAACGAGCATTTGCTCAACTTGGCATACAGTTGGTGCTCTCTTAGCACCTGCAACACCATCCTCAGATGTTGTTCATGCTTTTCCTCCGACTTGGAATACACCAGGATGTTATCCAAAAATACTATGACAAACTTGTCCATATATTCTCTGAACACACCATTCATCAGGCACATAAAAACAACGGGTGCATTTGACAACCCAAATGACACCACTGTGAATTCATAATGACCATACCTTGTTCCGAAGGCGGTCTTGAAGATGTCTTCATCCTTAATTCTTACCTGGTGATATCCTGATCTAAGATCTATTTTCGAAAATATCTTAGCATCCTTCAACTGGTCAAAGAGATCATCGATCCGTGACAGAGGATACTTGTTCTTAACAATCACTTTGTTTAACTGTCTGAAATTGATGCACAATCTCAACGTCCCATCCTTCTTCTTCACGAACAGGACCGGGGCTCCCCAAGGTGAAACACTTGGGCATATATACCCCTTCTTCAGAAGCTCTTCAAGATGCAATTGCAGTTCTTTAATCTCTGGCGTACTCATTTTGTAAGGAGATTTTGACACTAGAGCTTCTCCAGGCATCAAGTTTATAGAGAAGTCAATATCTCTCTTCGGGGGTAGTCCGGGTACCTCTTGAAATACATCTTCAAACTCCTTTAGTACCACATGATCTCCAATATTTGAGACTTCATCCTTAGATGATTCCTCCACATGGGCTGCAAATAATTGACAACCTTTCCTGTAGCACTTCTTCAGCTGCATTTTTGAGATTTCTCTAATAGCAACAACTCTGGGAATTTCTTGGACTGTTTTCCAATTTCCTTCCTCATCCAGGAAAGTGAATGCCTTGTTATGACAGTCCAGGATGGCATGGTGATGGTCCAACTAGTCCATCCAAACTAGACAGTCATAATAACCTAAAGATAGAATGTTCAATTCATCCTTTGTACTCAGTCCATTCATGTCCACTGGACAAGACTTAACTAACTCAGTGACTTTCCTCTTGGTTCCTGTAGCYAGCTGAACTAACCAAGACTTTTCATGTTTGCTTCTTGAMAATTGCAAAATTTCCACCACTCTAGGATCTATATAACTATGGCTAGCCCCTGAATCAATTAAAATAGTAAAGGCATGGTTGTTGATCATACCTTCCACTTCAATCATGTGTGACTGATATTCTGCTTGCTTGCTTTCTAGGGATGCATAGATTCTTGGTATTCTACTGCCTATGTCTTCCACTGTTTCAACTTGTTGAACATTATGGACATCTCTCACTTTGCCATTTTTGTGGGGATAATCTCTGTACTTGTGGTTCCCCTGACAACCCCAACACTGAATGGGTGTCTACCTTGGCCTTTGTTCCCCTACATCAACCATTCTCAACTCTCTAAATGAAAGTTGTCCTTGAGGACTGTTTCTAAAAAAGGGAGGTTTGTTTCCCTTCTTCCTCTAATCTTTCTTAAACTTCTTCTGGTCATCCCAAGCCTTCTGAAAAGTGGGATTTTCTCTTTGTTTCTCATATAAGCATTTCACTCTTCTTATAGTTTCTTCCATAGTCTTAGGGTCATCATACTGGATCTTGTCACCGATGGAAGGTGGCAGTCCACTCAGATACCTTTGAATCTTGACAGTCTCATCTTTTATGAATGGAACATACTTCAACAATTTCAAAAATCTTTGTTCGTATTCATCAATGGTCATGCTTCCCAGTTTGAGTTCAAAGAACTCTTTCGTCTTTCTATCATAGTATATTTTAGTCAAGTATTTCTTCTCGAAATACCTCTTGAATTCTTTCCAAGTGAAATATTTCTCTCTAATGTATTTCACTTGCACAAGATGATCCCACCACATGGATGCTCTTCCTTTCATTTGATACATCACAATTCTTCCTTCTGCATGAGAGGAATAATTTTGCAGTTGGAAATATTTCCTCATGCCAAACAACCATGTTTCGACATCTTCCTCCTTATGTTCTCCATCAAACGTAGGAGGCTTAATCTTGTTCATTTTTCCCTTCAGTTCATCCACTCTAGATTTGCTGTGATTTCTGGTAGGAGATGGGCTTGAACTACTGTGTTCCCTCCTCTTGGAGCGACCTTGGGAGTGATGATAGTGTCTACCAACACTCCTTGATATTCTTCCCTCAGAAGTCTGGTGACTCCCTGTTTTGCTCGAGTCTCTCTCCTTGTCCAACTTATTTTCTATTCTCTTCAGACTCTTCATCAACTTTAAGTTGAATTCTCCCTGTTGTTCCTTAGCTTTCATGAGCTTTCTGCTATCTGCTCTATGATTTTGGGCATCTTTCTGCAATATTTCAATGATTTTCATCATATGCCCTTCCTTATCTATCTTTTTTCCATGCCCATTGGAGTTTGACCCTTCAACTCCCAAATGAACATCCATCCCTTTAGCTTCATTCTATGAAATGGAAGCATTCTGTGCCTCCATTTCTTTGCACTCAGTGACAACTCTATTCCGTTTTGGCACTCGTTAAACTTTTGCAAACACAACATGTAGACAACCAGAATTTGTTAGGTCATCATTCCTTAACAAATCCCACAACATTCATAAACAAATCTGATTCAAGAAAAATTTCAAACTCCATTTTCTTTCGGGGCTCTGCTCTGCGAAGTTTTCAGACACTAGCCCCTTTCTCTCAGTCCCTCAACCCACGCGACCATGGGACATGACCAAGCACTAGATCAATAAGCGCTTACTCGAGCCTTCGACCTTCAGCTTCAGAAGATTTTCAAAGCACAAAACAACAATCTCTCGGAGTTCATAGTTACCTAACTCGTGAAGTAGAGTGGATCAATAGTCCATGTCTACCCAACATCCAACGACTGACACTTACTATGGAACCTCAGGTGTCTGAGTTCCGGGTCTTCGGGACTTTGGAGCTTTAGAGGATCTCACATCCGCACATCTGAATTGTTAATATATGAACATTCCCAATCACCTTTGGTGACATCATTATGTCACATCACTTAACATTTTCCAATTGCGGGGGCATGCAATGATGGTTTGGAGCAACCCGCCTTTTGTCCCACAATTCTTCTAACGCTGACACATAACCCCTCAGTGAAACCGCAGTTTGGATTGTGGGACCGCCTTGGAGAATTAACTTCCGTGCAACTTGGGTCCCCGCAATGTCTCCTGGCTGTTGGTATTTATGTATCATGATCAACGCCATTGTGGGTCCTCCGACCTTTAACTATGTTACGTAACCTCGGGCCCCACTAACCCTGCTCATACAGGATGCCACATGGCAAAATACTAGCAATTGATATGTGGCCCATTCAGATGGGTGACACTCGTCACATTCCTAATGCCATCTCAACCTTCCATGGTTCGGAATCCACTTACACTTGGCACACAACCCATGTGTCCACGTCACCTCCAGGTGATGTCATCATGACTCACCACTTCGACTCTTTAGGCCTTGGGAGTTTCAACTCCTTTACACTCATTTTTTCCTGGAGCGCTTTCTCCCGAAGTTCACGATCCACCAACATGTGTCCTCCTTCACAATAAATGACTATGAGTGACTTCGACACTTCAGGCTTCGGGAGTTTCAAACTCACAACACTTGCCTCCTCCCGAAGTACTTCCACCCGAAGTACACGATCTCTTGACGCGTGTCCTTCACAACAGACTGTTGCGATCCACTTCGGCCTTCGGGACTTCGGGATTTTGTCACACTCTACACTTGAAATCCTTCAAAGTGACTTCCCTTTGCCTTTCTGGACACATATCTAATAGTCAGGATCTTTTCCTACGATCTACGATGTATATCTCCTTCGGACTTCAGAGCTTCAGGTTTCATCCTTTCTCTTACCTTTGCATTCAATTTTACCAACGTCGCGAAGTCTGAAGTGCTTCCAGGTTACCTTTTCTGCACTTTCTCCATATCTGACAGTCATAAAGGTTTTTCCTTTCCTTCTGAACAAATCCTACGACTCCAACATCCCAAGTGTTGAACTCTCTCTCTCTCTCTCTGTGGTCAAATGCCACACTGGCTGCGGTTTTATTCTACTGCTACTCCTCCTGAGCTTCGTAACATGAACAAGTAACTCCTTGGCACTCAGAAACATTCTAAGGTTTGAAATTGGTTTCTCCAAACACCATTTCCATTCGAAACCTTGGGTCCAAATACCACTTATCTGGCCCATCCAAGCTCAGCATTGAAACCATGCTCTGATACCATATTGTAACGTCCCTGACCATCAACCCCACTATCGGGCACACTACTACACAGAACATTCTCATACATATATGTTTAATATGCATATTTAACCAAACGATGCAGAGTAAAAACATAATAACTGCTAACATACAAAATTAATGGAATTAACAGTAATTCATACATTCAACGGAATACATGAAAACATACAAGCATCACAAACGTGCATTTTAATTGAAATTAAACACATAATGATACTTATCTTTGGAACTGGAGTAACTCCACCAACTACGTGCAAACCTTCCACGAAATTCCCAGCCTTAGACCATGCTGTTCATAACGCTTAGTAGTGGGTCACCCCTTAGCTGGGACCAAGCTCCACCCAGGGAAAGGGAATCCTAGACTAGGCTGAGGTTACAGGAAAACTACACATACAACCAGAAGGATTCTCTCTAGGAGACTTCTTACGCCCACTAGTCATGGAATCTCATTCCCCACATGCCTGTTCCACCCGAGAGTATACACCTTCACAAGCACAGTCCATAGGTTGCTTCACCTCCCTCTTTGGGTCTCGACAACAGGATGGATAAGGAATTCTCAGAGCTCCGTAGCTAGTGCTGCACTCTCTCTGGGAGAAAACCACTTCCCATCAGACTCTCTCATCTGGAGAGAGTTGCTCATAGACTTGACAACCTGCCTATTCTACCACGGGCCTGAAAACTCACTTCTTCAACACACTCCTCGACTCAGCTCTAGCCAGGTGAGGACAACAACAACGGTTCATCACTCATTCACATAGGGATGACAGTAGCAACAACAGATGGGCATGGAACCACAAGTGGAAACAACCCATGCTAAGACACGACACAACTAAGGCGATTAATCAGGTGTCGAGTTCCTCAGAAGACACAGAACAATTCATGGATTTCGAGTCTCAGGTGCATGCGTGAATATTGAAAAGGTTGAATACAGAGGCCACGAGATTCACGAGAATACACTGGTCAGCTTCACGGTTCTAGTTTTCAGGAATGCGTGAGGGTATGCAAAGGGAACTTGTGGAGACTCTACCCAATCCACGGAGGATGGAAAATGGTAAGTGAACCCCCAACACAACTAACTCTTAAGCTTTTAACTGCATGTGCCTAGGTCGAAACTTGTCTTCCTGGAGCTGCATGCGTTCCCTATTTGCACACGATGCCTTTCCCAGGACTTAGGATAAAAACATGTTTGTCACACAGCTTTGGAATAATAATAAATTATTATTCTCAAGGACTTAAGCCCCTAAGCTTAGACCCTCTTTCCAACCTTTCAGCCCCTTTTCCCTTACCCACCCTGTGGAAGCTTAGTCCCCCATCACTCTTTCTTCATGGTCGATCTGCACGCAACGATGTTTAATATTTATTAATGTTATGCATAATTACATATACAAAAACAAGCTCCTGGCCTTTAACACTTAGGCTCTCCGACCTAATAAACACATAATCCCACCAACTTATCAACACTCAGCTCACCAGCCTACAAAACAAGATTACAATTCATAAACATGATTACAATTCATAATATAACTAGGGCAAATCCTTTGGGTGTTACAAAGGGACCATATCCTTTTTTGCTCCTGAGCGGAGGGAGATGAGTAGTTAGAATATGCCATGGAATACTGGAACCTCTGGCCATCATGCTCGAATGTGTTTACTGTATCTGGACAGAACTGCTACCACAAGTTAACAAGAATTTTCGTTTGCTCCAGACGATGTTTGAAATGAAAATTGGGGAGGGATAATATAACCCTCCATAAATTATGGTTTAATGTGTATCAATGGAAGATCTCCTCGAGCCTTTCGCTGATCAATGAAAATCTCCAGGGTTCGTGCGTAATGACCTGTTACCATTAAAGATCATCAATTGCATATTTAGAAAAAAGTGCGAAGGTGGTGGTGACGATGAAGAGAAATTAAGAATTAGAGATTTCTTAAAGGCACCAACCGGTCGACGCACGAAATAGATTGCATCATGTTTGAAATGAATACTTGGAAAGGATAACATTCTTCTCTGCAAATCTTGGCTTAATTTTTAGTAATGAAAAATCTTCTCCGGCCTTCCGAACATTAATGACAGTCTTAATGGTTCCTACACGATGAACTACTAGCATTAAAGCTTAATAATTGCATATCTGGAAATACGTACTAAGGTAGCGGTGATGGCGAAGAGAGACCAAGCATTGTACATTTCGTCCACTCGCCAACCCGCGAAACAATTTCCAAGAAATGCCCAAGTATGGAAAGAGGTCGGGCGGGTTACAAAAAATGGTCAAAAAATATACCCAGAAGATGTGAGGGGCCGATGGTCATATTGCATCTCAGTGACAGATATCGGCCGTCAATTTGTATATCGCATAATTTTGGGTGCTGTTTGTGCGTAAGGGAACAATGAAAGCGCAATGTCGAGAGGGAAATTTGTATATTGCTGAACTTTGGGTGTTGTATATTAAAGCATGAGACATTCAAAAAAAGGACCAAGTAAATAGAAAGCGAAAGCATGCAAGATGAAGGGGAATTTGTTTGCTAATTTGTAAATCACGGAAGTCTGGGTGCTATTTGCTGGCAGCGGAACAATGGAAACGCAATGTTGAACCCGCCTATGTGGGAACCCGCGATTCAAAAGGTTTGTTCAATATGAAATGGGGAAGTGGTCAGTTGGGCTGGTGATATAAAAGTAACAATGGAAATCTGAAGATGTGAATCCGCCAAATTCCGCACCTAGACATTTTCCGAAAAATGAGTATGTAAAGAAAGGGAAAGCAGAGGGCAAAAGAGAAAGCGGATGGAAATTTTTGGAAGTGGGAATTGTTGTAAGAAAGCACCATTGATGGTATTAACAGTAACTATGGAGTGCATTAAATATGTTAACAGGTTCTTCAATCAAGGAATAGATACAACGAGCGATGTTTATAGTTTCCAGGATCTGTTTGTATAAGAGAAGCGTCGAAAAGTTACAAGAAAATCATTTTTTGGATATTTAAGTAAAGTTTTTGTACTGTTAGCTTCACCACAAGTATAACAATGATGAATTTGAATTTTAATGTCCTCTCATTCATATGATTGTTCCATTAGACTTCACATAGTATATATTATTTTATTTCAATTTGTTGGCTAATTTGTAGATCGTGGAAGTCAGGGTGTTGTTTGCAGGCGGCGGAACAATGGAAACGCAATATTGAACCCACCTATCCGGTAACTCGCCTATTTGAAAAACCACGAGACAAAAAGTTTATAAAATATGAAACAGGGAAGTGGTCGGTCGGGTTGGTGATATAAAAGTAAGTGAAATCTGAAGATGTGAATCCGCCAACTTCCGCACCTAGAAATTTTCTGAAAAACGAGTAATACGTACCAAATATGTACTTCTATAAAGTATGGACATGAGATTGTATAGAGCATGTACGGATACCACATTCCATACTTAGCCACCTTTTGGATCGCGGGTTCTCAGGCTGGCGGGCTCAAAATTGGGTCTCTATTGTTCTGTTCCCTACAAATAGCACCCAAAATTCCACGACATACAAATTGACAAGTGGACCTATGGGATGGCTAGGTCAACATTGTAGTTCTATTGTTCCGTGTCCTCCAAACAACACTCAGAGTTTCGCGATATACAAATTGATAGACGGACTCTAGGGCTAGTGGGCTCAATATTGAGATTGTTTACAGATGGTAATCCTTATCAACTATCTAACATTATCTAAACATATTATTTTCAATACTAAATTATTATTATTAAATATTGATATTGTACAATTTAATTAGACAAATTTTTTTGTACAATATGAAATGGGGAAGTAGTCGGTCGGGCTGGTGATGTAAAAGTAACTGAAATCTGAAGACGTGAATCTGCCAACTACCACACTAAGAAATTTTCCAAAAAATGAGTAATACATACTAAATATGTACTTTTATAAAGTATGGACATGAGATTTTATAGAGCATGTATGGATCCCGCATTCCATACTTAGCCACTTTTTGGATCATGGGTTCTCGGGCTAGCGGGCTCAAAATTGGGCTTCTATTGTTCTGTGTCCTACATATAGCACTCAACAGTTCCGCGATATACAAATTGACTGGCGGACTTGCGGGCTGGCTAGATCAACATTGCACTTCTATTGTTCCGTGTCCTCCAAACAACACTCAGAGTTCCTCGATATACAAATTGACAGACAAACTCTAGGGTTGGCGGGCTCAAGATTGTGATTGTTTACGGATGGTGATCCCTATCAACTATCTAACACTATCTAAAAACATTATTTTCAATACTAAAGTATTAATATTAAATATTTATATTGTACAATTTATTTACATAAAATTATTAAAGGATGTTAAATATCTTATTTAAAAGAAAACCCCGCATATTCGGAAACTC
>ML783067.1:230530-246869 GCA_009831015.1 Picea engelmannii
TTTTTAGGTATTCCATAGATACCAAAACCCTAATCCCTAAAACCGGGATTATTTTTAGTAAACCGCTAAAAATAGCAAAATCGGCTAAAAATAGGGATCGTCAGATGCAATTGTCATATCTGACGTGCCCACACACACACATGAAAAGAATATAACACATACCCAACAATCACCGCAAGCATAACAACAACCAATTTGAATTTTAAGGGCCTCATGTTGATATGATAGCACAATTGGATTTCACACAGTTTATATTCGTTTATTACAATATGAAACAGGGAAGCAGTTAGTGGGGCTGGTGATATAAAAGTAAGTGAAATCTGAAGACGTGAATCTGCCAACTTCCGCACCTAGAAATTTTCCAAAAAACGAGTAATACATACTAAATATGTACACTTATAAAGTATGGACATGATATTTTATAGAGCATGTACGGATCCCGCATTCCATACTTAGCCACTTTTTGGATCACAGGTTCTCGGGCTAGCGGGCTCAAAGTTGGGCCTCTATTGTTATGTATCCTACAAATAGCACCTAGAGTTCCGCGATATACAAATTGATAGGCGGACTTGCGGGCTGGCTAGATCAACATTGCACTTCTATTGTTCCGTGTCCTCCAAACAACACTCGGAGTTCCACGATATACAAATTGACAAACGAACTTTAGGGCTAGCGGGCTCAAGATTGTGATTGTTTATGGATGGTGATCCCTATCAACTATCTAACATTATCTAAAAACATTATTTTCAATACTAAATTATTAATATTAAATATTGATATTGTACAATTTAATTACATAAAATTATTAAACGATGTTAAATATCTTATTTAAAAGAAAAACCCGCGTATTCGGAAACTAGCGATCCAAAAAGTTTGTACAATTTGAAACGGGGAAGCGGTCGGTCGGGCTAGTGATATAAAAGTAAGTGGAAATATGAACATGTGTATTCTCCAACTTCCACACCTAGAAATTTTACGAGAAACAAGAAATACATACTAAATATGTACTTTTATAAAGTATGGACATGAGATTTTATAGAGCATGTACAGATCCCTCATTCCATACTTAGCCACTTTTTGGATCGCGGGTTCTCGGGCTGGTGGGCTCAAAATTGGGCCTCTATTGTTCCGTGTCCTACAAATAGCACCCAGAGTTCTGCGATATACAAATTGACAGGCGGACTTGCAGGCTGGCTGGCTCAACATTGCATTTCTATTGTCTCGTATCCTCCAAACAACACTCAGAGTTCCGCGATATACAAATTGACAGACGAACTCCAGGACTAGCGGGCTCAAGATTGCGATTGTTTACGGATGGTCATCCTATCTAACATTATCTAAAGACATTATTTTCAAATACTAAATTATTAATATTAAATATTGATATTGTACAATTTAAGCATAACAACAACCAATTTGAATTTTAAGGGCCTCTTGTTGATATGATAGCACAATTGGACTTTGCACAATATATATTCGTTGATTTCAAATTATTCGAGGAGATTAATTTTACGAAGTTCACTAATCAAGGAAAAATGATAAAACAAGACATATAATACATTTGCGTCATAGTGCCATACAAATTGACAGGCGGATTTGCGGGCTAGCTGGCTAAAAAATTGCAATTCTATTGTTCTGTGTCCTCCAAACAACACTCGGAGTTCCGCGATATACAAATTGATAGACAAAGAATACAACCAAGAACCAACTAAACTCCAAACATGTCGCAAGCAAGTTCCCATAAGGTTCCATAGAGCAACACGCATTGACCTTTGCATCAAACAATTTGATATACAAAGAAAAGACGTCACGACATTCGTTTTCTCTTACATCTGGTATATGTTCCTAGGAGAAAATAACCGGGGCCATGGGATATATGGGGTTTTCTGCCATGCTTCCCATTTTTGGACTAAACAATCTTATGCACATGCAATATCAAGTACTTGAGTCCAACGAACATTCATCTGGGTGTTGAAGAAATATTACAGAGACACATGAGATATTTTCGTTTCCTGCCAAAGTTTGATATGTTTTTTTTTTTTTTTTCCTTCTTCAGTCAATATGAAAAATTGCATTGTCCTCATTTAAGGTAAATTTGATGTGTATCCGAAAGTTGCGCAACATGCAGACACTGCTTGCCTTTTTTTGTAGATATGTTTCATATGACAATTCTACCAACCTAGGAAGCACATCTTGTAACAGAGGCTGCCTAGTTGTACAATGCACGGTTGTGTTGCCCACGGTTTGGATGGCAACATTGACGCAATGTCCATATATATATGGACATTTTTCACCGCATCGCAGACATTCAATCATATCATCACTTATCAAAGCAGAAGCAGAAGCAGGAGAGTTGCATTTCGCACATACAGGCTCAAAGGGACTCGAGTATGCATTCCCTACAACCAAAACACCTCCAACCTGAAAACACGAGCATAAGAATTAATACATTAACAATATAATGCAAAACTTCACCCCCCCACCTTAAAAATAAAAATAAAATAAAACAAGCCGCAAAATTTGGTGAAGGCTATTTTTTAAAAGAAAAGTGAGGATGATTTTGTGGATGTATACGCACAACAGTTGTAGAGCTAGCTAGTTTCTTCAGATCCTGTACTATGTCTTCTCGCAAATCTGTTACAAATGTTGTTTGGGTTGTGCGAAAGATCCTTTATCTAACATCCCTTTTCTTTGTTATATTTTTGAAGAGCATAAGTGGAAACAACCCTTTATGAAATTGTTATTCCATTGACGAAAACAAATTTGAATAGGTATTGAACAATTGTAGTTGCAACATGGAAGAGTGCAATATTTGTGTAACTTACCCAAGATACATGCACATGCGGAAGTAAAGGACAATAATGGATATGGAAAGCGGTACCATTTCCTTGTCGTTGTCCGACTCTCCATCCTTTATATGGATAATGTGTTGCGAGCCAAGTTTTCTCACTAGTGTGACAACTGCGCCAATGGTTCCGATTGGGTAAATATCACTGCTTTGTGCAAGCTGGCTGATAGTTGCGTCCAGGACTAAACGATATTCTGAACAAATAACAAGAATTTTTTCCACAATACTTGTTTCGTTGAGCGAAATAATCCAATCACAATCACCACGGTCATATACTGTTTTGTGCAATATATTAAAATTTGTAATGGATATCCCATTACCTGGGAATATATTTTTTGCATGTTTATGGACAAGTTGTGTAGGAATAGTTAGTGTGACTGTCATCATGGCCTCCTTGTCTGTCATGTCATCATGCATAATGGGTCTATTTTTGTTTTCCTCATCCAAGTAGGTGCTATAGATGACCATTATGTCCCCGATGAACACTTGTCCAGTTCGGAGGTTGTTCAAGCCCTCTATTGATAGTACTTTGGGTGTTACAACTCTAGACCTGGTGACAATTTTTGAATAGGAAAACTAAAGTGAATGGTAGTGTGCATTTTTTTTTTGTATTCTTCTTTCACTGGCATAAATCTACAAGTAAACACACAACTTCTATGAACTATGGAGCCAAAGTTTTGCAACCACACCTCTTAGTCTGTGGAACCTGCATTATGTTCGACATCTCGCTTGTGCTTGTTGATACTTCTTGTGAACTGCAAACCATGTATTATAGATGACATCAACATATTCACCATGCCATAGATGAATAAATAGCTGAGGATATTTGTTTGGTAAACATACTAGGAGCAGAGTGTATGCATCTTTACCTTTGGCCTTGTCGGTCTGCTGATGTCTGGGATGACTGAATGCTCATGGCCATGTCACTAGTCTAACTTTTTCTGATGCAAGCATGTGTAGATGAACATCAGAAGGACTAAACAAGCATATGCATTGTATACTATCCATAATAGTTCTTAATGTCACATGCACAGTGGAAGGAGGTGGAATACACAATAGTGTGACCAGGAATATACTCAGGAAACATGAGGACCCGAGCGTAAAATTGTATTCCTCTGATTTTTTGACTGGAAAAATGTGTAATAGTAAACAGGGCATGAGGGCGGGGCACCATGACCAATCTGTATATCGCGGACTCCCAGAAGCCAGGGGAGAAATCTTGAACCCTCTAGCTCGACACCCACAATCGACAAAGTGGGTAAGTATGGAATAAGGTAGAAGCGTGACCATACATGTGAAACCGTTACTCCTCCAACCGACGCACCAAGGCATTTTCGGAAAGACCACTAAGCAGATCAATTACAAGAAAAAAGGGATAATAGAAAATGGAAAAAGTAGAAATAGGGAGGGCAGAAAGGCCCATTGTTGCCAAATCATCATTTTCTAGTCTAATATTATATGCCCCCACCCGGTTTGTATATTTAATTTACCAGCACAATTGGTATACCTTTTCGAATATTGTACCACAGAACCGTCTGCTTCTGCACAAAACAATTCATCTTCCTGTCCAACCAACCTGTTTCTTCCATGGTAGCAACACCGAATATGCAATGGACATGAAGGCAAGTTAGTATGAAGACAGACATATAAAAGAAAGATAAACAATTCTATTTATTCCAATGTAACAACAAATAGAATACGATTCACATGAGAATACATAGAAAGAAATTATATTTGAAGGAAGAAAAGAAACAAAAAAGAAGAAGGTGCAAAGCAGCAAAACAAGCACAAGAAATATATAGACAGTAAATGAAAAAATGAACGTGGGAATATGAAATAAGAGTACAAGTATCCACCTCTGTAATTACTCTTCTACATTCCCGCCAAAGAGTCCATCGTCCTCTCCAACCATTCTGTTTATTTAAATGTAGCAATGTAGGAAAAATACAACGAACATGAAGTAGGTTAGTATGCAGGAAAACATGTAATGAAGATAAGCTATTATGCAGGAAGGTATGCAACATCTACATACAATAAACTAGGTGAACACATATACAGACAATAAATGAAATGAAAAACAACGCAATATGAAATAACAGTACAAGCATGCACCTTTATATTTCCTCTTCAATTGATGCAATCAAGACTTCGTCGTTTTCTCCAGCTATTCTGTTTGTTTGAATGTGGGAACGCACAAAATACAATGAACATGAATGGAAGTTGGTATGCACCGGAGAACAAGTAATATATACATGTAGTAAAAGAGACTGAACGAATAGTCTAAAACATAGGAAAAAACATGAACCTTTGCGCTTCTCCATCCATAGCTGTAAATATGTAATTTTTTTACTTGCCCAAAATATATTGCAAGCCACAAAATATTACGAAATTGCATGGCTGTAGCTAAATGATCTTTGGTTTTCCATGGAAAAGTATCCAGATATGCTTCCACCCATGGAAATACATGTTCTTTATCCTCTACACAGATTGTTGTGCCCATAATACAAATTTTTGGTTTTCTGTGGCAAACTACCTAGATATGCTTCTAGACATGGAAATATTATTTTGCAGAATCTTTGTTGTACATATCATATCTCAAGTACAAGACAAATTGTATCGTGGGCACACCAGTCTGTGTAGAGGATAAAGAGCATGTATTGTCATATGGGCACATTTCACCATACATGGTTTATAACTACAACCTGCATATTTTTTATTTTAACAAAAAAACAACGGATATTGCAATTTCACATGTACTTCTTGAACTATTTTTCATGCAACTATTTTCTATCATGTCAACACTGAAGCACCAACAAAATCTCACAGTAGAACATATATCGACCTCGCCAGACAGGGAAAATAACACAACTACATGTCCACTCGTGGGTGCAGGGGTTGAACACCGTAAAACACCCAAATAATAATAATAATACAAAAAAAAAACCAGCTCCAACTACCGACACAGGACCCCAACCTTGCAAAGCCGAATCAAACAAAAGAAAACAGCAAGCACCAAACCAACGAGAAAGCACGAACATGTCCAACTACATCCTTAGGGCCCCAAAGTGTAAACTTGATCCAAACAAACACAACCAACAACCAACGAACCAACGAACCAATGAACAAGAAACAACCACCGAAACAATAGACAATATATGTATCTCCAACGATTACGAAACTGCAGCTGAAGTACAGAAGGAACCAGAAACATATGACGAGCATGCCAGTAGAAATAAGAAAACATTCTTACTTGCAAACTGCAAACACTGAACAACAAAGAAGGAATAGAAATTGAAACTATGGCATGGAAACTTAGTCTGAAACGATGAAAGACAGAAGCGCAGGTCGAATTGTGAACCAAACAACAACAATAAGCAACAACCGACGAACCAATAAAGAAGAATCACTCATCGAACCAGTAAACAATGTATGTATCTTCAACGATGACGAAATTGCATTGCAAGGCTAGAAGAAGGATGAAATATACAATGCCTATTCAATTGGCGGTGGACAACAATATTGTCCAAAATCACTACGACATTGTATGGAAAATTTCGAGGAAAAATGTACTCCAAGAAGCATATTTAGATAAACATTTAAGGCTGTTAGGCTGTCTAAGTACCTCATGGTATGCAAACATTTAAGCTGTCAGGCGTGTTGGAGGACCTCGCGTCATGTAAACATTTAAGCTGTCAGGCCTATTCAAGCACCTCAAAAAAAGCATCAATACATTTCAATACAAATACATGCGGCAGGGATGCTATAAACTTTGGAATTATTGATCACTATAAAGATTGGATATCTAAACATTTCAATATGATTAGTACAAATAAAAAAGAACCGTATATGATCTAAGACAATGCTAGCAGAAAATGATAAGACAAACATTCGAACTAATGCTAGCATTAATCCACCTTCAAGCAATGCATAAGAAAAATATATGATTCAAAAAGACTGTAGATGATAAAAAAGTTTGGATATGATAACATCTAAAACATTGGAAATAGCGAAGCCGACAATAAGACCTCCAATCTGTTATCCAATCAGATCATTACATATGTGGTACTTTTTATTTTATAAAATTCAATGTTTTTAGTTCCCTAGCTCCAACAATAGATATTATGCAAATATTTGTGGTCAAAGGACAAACTAATATGAGGTCAACGAATTATCGATCGCTATAGTCCCTCTATGCCTACGACAGGGACTAATAACACCCCAGATAACAACAACAACAACAACAATAATAATAGAAGAGTGCCATTTTACTTTTAGCAAATAATTTTCAATAAATTTAATTTTTTGTTGCTTAGTGTCAGTTTTGACTTTGCCATTATACTTTCATTTTCCCAAAAAAATTATTATATTTTTTATTTGATATTATTTAAAAGTTAGTATAAAGAAAAACATCAAAAGTGAACATGCAACCGCAAACCAAAAGGTAGGTATTTCTAAATTTGTTTTCATATTGACTATGTTCATTTTTAATTTGATGTGTGTGTTGTTGGGGTGGGGATGGAGAGGGAAGAGGAAGGAACATAATACTATGAAGATACCTATGAGTGTATTTATATTTTTGTATCTCCTTGTGAGAAGTTGGGGGACTTTAGGTCCAATGACATCCTAGGGGTCCTTGGGGGTGCATCCTTAAAATAAATGACAACATTTGCAAACTATAGAAAGTGGGACTTGTAGTTAGCTTGTACAATGTAATGCCAATTCCAAATCCATTCAATTCGTGGGTATAAGAGTTAAAACTAATGTCGAAATCCGATTGGATAAAGATCTTCCCACTGCCTACAAAGGGTAGGGTGGCAATTGAGGTATTCAATGGAGGAGGTAATAGCCACAAATCTCCAATCCTCCAGCTACAGTTCAAGGTTAATGTAAAGCTTCTCAAGATTGACTTTGACAATGTTTCTTCTAATTTGTTTGTCTCTGGTTTTGGAGAGAAGGACTTCAACCTAGGGTTTTAGTGAGGGTCTATGTTTATTGGAAAAAGTTTGGATTTCAAATCTCTCTCAAGTTTTTTGAAGTAGGGAAGTTTAGTGAAAGCTTTTGAGGGCCCAAGGGACAAAATAGAGAAGATAGTTGTGAAGAAGAAGTAGTCATTGGTTAATATGATGCTCATTGAGGATATTAAAGTTGAGAAAGAATATGAATACTTGGGGAAAGAATTTATTGGGAATTTTTATAGTCATAAAATTGTTGTTCATTCTTTAAATGACTGGACGCAATGCTCTTTGGCTCCAATTGTTAGCTACACACTAGTTGTTCCCATCCTATCCTGGGGTTGGATAGGGTTCATCTTTCAAAGAGAGAAGGATGTTAAAAATATTATGAAGGTGCATTGGTTTTGTGAATCCTCCTATTTGGCATTGAGACCCTAGTCAGTTTGATTTGATCCATGATTTGAGGTTTCTAGAAAAGTTTCGATTTGGGTAAAGCTTCTTAGAGTCCCTCTAGAACTGTAGTTGGAAAAATCATTGAGGGAAATTGGAGATTCCTTGGGTAATAACCTTGAGGTAGATGAATCCTTTCATTCTATCTCTTACTAGATTATTTTTCATATTTTAGTGGAGATTGATCTTAATGACTATCTTGTAGAGTCTATGAAATTGTTGTTGGGGATAAAACCCATATTCAAATTTTGGATTATAGTAAGGTTTCATTTCATTGTGCACAATGCCATTTATATGGTCATGTGGTCAAGGTCTACCCTCAACCCTTTGTGAAGAAAGTCTAACATAAAAACGAGGAGTTTGGTCTCGATGAAAATGAAAAAGGAAAGGAAACTAGTGTTGGAGGGCCATTTCCCGTCAACTTGGTTTCACATTCAGAACTAGCTATTGTTGTGGATAAGGATTCAATTGAGGATAATAATAGTTTGGAGAATGCGGAAAAGGATATTTCTCTTCCACGATGTTTATTGATTTAGGATGTACATGGCCTTTCTCATGATGATACTTCCTGAATTTTGGAGGTTGGTATAGTGTCTTTCCTAGTAAGTGTTGTGATAACCCTCTAGTGGATTTGAATAAGAATACCAATGTGGCTTATGATTCAGGTGATGATACAATATGGCCTCCATCATTTGTTTTGGCTGAGATTATTCATGGTGGATAGAAGCATGGCCTTAACTGGAGACAAAAAATCCCCAAGGATGGAAGCTTCCATTCTTTTTTATAGGAAGGAAAACTTTGTATCCACTACATCATTAAAAGTTTTGTTGGGAAGTAAAGGGGGTTCTATGAAGAAATTGATTTTTGGTTTAGGTGTAGAGGAAGAATTTTGCAGTTTGGGTAGATATTGTTTAAGACCTAGACCTAGGATCTTAGGTAAGGGAGGTTAAGGAAAACTCCCCTTAGGGTTTCCAAATAATTATTATGTATATTAATATCTCAAGTATTGGAAGTCCCTATTAAAGACTTTCCATTATTAGGATGGTGGAGATTCATAGGCCTATTGTACTTTTGGTTCAAGAAACTATGGGTGAAGGTCATAAGATCATTTGGGAGTTAGAAACACTATTAAAGGATTGGGATTTTAGATATTTAGATGTTATTGGGAATTTCAGGGTATTTTTGACAAGTTGGAATAGGCCAATTGTGTTACTAAACTCTTCTATTATTGCTTCAAGTATCTGTACCAAACTTCAATTCAAAGGATATGGTTAGAATTTCACAATTCAAATTGTTACGAGCCATACGATGAAAATAAAGCATATTGGAATGTTTTCCTTGATATGCCATGTGTAAAGGATGAAAAGGTTATTATTAGAGGTGATTGAAATTTTACATTATCTAGAATAAATGTTTAAAGGATGAAAACATTATTATTGGAGGTGATTTAAATTTAAGTAAAAGGGTAAGAAGGGAAATATAAAGAAAATGGAAACTTTTATTTCAAGAATTTGATATTATCATTCTAGATTGACTAGAGATGAAGCACATAGCTTCAGAGACTCATTGTGATATTTTTGAGTCCACAATTGTTATTTTTTCCTATTAGAAGTGCACCCTATCTTACATATATCCTTACTATTTTTAAGGGGTTTCCATTTCCTAACATAAACCTAGCTGCCATACTTTATTGACTTTCACTTGTTCCCTAATTTTAGGATTATAATTAGGAGTTTCCCTTCTTAGACTCATGCACCCTAGATTTGGACTATATTTTAGTAGGTGTAAAGTGCATCCTTGGAGAATTCAACTTGGAGATTCTATTTGTCACTTGAGAGGATTGAATTTTCTATTATGGGAGAAGCACGCCCCGAAGGAGAGATGTTTATTAGTTATAATGAGGCAATTACTATCTTTGACTAAAGGAAGCCTTCTGGAGGACGTTCTTATTCATGTAACTACTATTATATCACAAGAAGAGTGTTATACTTGGTGTTTCTATTCTTTTTTCTTCTATGTTCTTATCTATTCTCACATATTCTTATCTTCTTCTACTTCGATATATGTACAAAGCATGGAGGAGGAAAGATGCTAGTTTTGTTTTCGATTGGTTGAGCACTAGAGCTTGTGACCTTTGCTTCCTTTTCTACATTGCTTATTCTTTCATGCAAGAGTAGGGTTTAGATCTAGCATAAAGTACCCATGGTAGTGGAGTTTTCTTTATTGGATGGTTATTATACTTATCCCATCTAGCAAAATTTGATTTCATTTTGGAGTCCTTGTTGTCTGAACTTTCCAAGGCTTTGTTCATATTACAAACCTTGGTAATAAAGACACTAAGTTGTTATGAGGAATAAATCTCTATGGTTTGGGGAAGGACCGCAACAGACATAACTACACCAAGAAATCAACTGAAATCTCAAATATGATAGATAAATGGAAATGCCAAGAAAATAAAGGCTAGAAGTCTACCTCTTCCGGATGTTCGTAGGAGACCATTGTTGAGATCATAATCCAATGCTTGACTCCTACAACTTGTCCTCAACATCCAAGATACACATGCATATGAAAAATGTATGAAATGTGAGCATATAAACTAGCATAATCCATCAACATGTATAGCAAATTTACCCATGGAAAATAAAATAAAAATTTGCAACATATAATTGGACGAGAAAAAAATATTTCTATTAATATAATCATGATAAGTACATAGGTGACAACTGTTAGGATATTTAGACACTTAGGAGTTAGTTAAGATCTACTTGGTCTAATGTGTCGTTAGGTAAAATTGTGTTTCTTAGTGTGTTTCTTTAGTATGCATTTGTAGTTAGGAAATCCGACGGTCACGATATGTTCCCGACATAGAGTGATCCAACGGTTCATATTCTCCTTGATTTTAACGACTACATTGATCTGTGGCTTAACACTCGATTATTCCATGATCTCTATTTAAAGAGCATGGAGGGTCATTTTCCAATGATCTATTGTGAGAAACTCTTCTGTAAAATCTCTCTGTAATTTCTTTATTTTTCATTATTAAACTGCTCCAAGTGGTCGTGTTGGCTGGGTCCATGGATGTTTCCACGTAGGGTTTTTACCACATCTAAACATCATTGTGTTGATATTTTATTTGGTTGTGTGATTGGTTACTGAAGGTATTCATCTTTTGTTGGAATCCCCGTGTTGTCGAACATGGTATCAGATCATGTTTGAAGACCTGCTTCCGTTGTATATCGAGATTGTGAAAATGAGTTGCCTCATCTATGGATTATACAATTTCTATACATTTATAGGCTGAGAGGACTATTCCATTGCGTTCGAAGCGCTTGTTTCAGCTAGGAACACTTTTCGTTTCACTCGAAAAGGTTTTTGTTTGCCCAAGATATGACCATTTCAATAAGATCCATAGGTATAAAGCCTAAATGCGCCATTTTAAAATTTTTGCAAAGTATTATTTCGATTTGATATTGTTTGTTTCTGGGTTGCTTCTCATTTATATCCGTGTATGCCCTTTTCCCCACGCCCTGTGCGATCTTGACAAATTAGAAACAAATAGGAAAAAGTGCATTTTTCGAGTAAACTAACCGAGATCTAACCCTTGTTGTCATTGAGAAGAGAATTTTTTTTTTTGTGTGAATTTTTTTTTTGTGTCATCTTCAACAGCAACAACAACAACAACAACAACAATCCTCCTTATAAACAATACAATATGTTTTGCTAGCTCACTTGGTTAAAATTTACCTTGTTAAGTAAGAGGTCTTGAGTTCAAGTCTTTTTTTTTGTTACATTTTTTGAAAAAGTTCATGCATCCATTGTAAAGTGTATTTCACTTCAAGTATAAAAATGAATCACTATAAATAGTTTTAATATTTTATTTTAAAATTATTTATTTTGCATGCAACTTTCTTTTATAAAGTAACTTCATTGTAAAAGTGATCTCAACCTTCTTTTATAAAAGTTGGTCACTTCATAAACCAACTTATTTGTAAAAGTGAGGTTATTTGGAGAGGTATCACCACGTGGACCAACTTCTACTTGCAACGTGGATCTTTGGTTACCGTTTATATTTTTTTTTAAAGGGAATAACTTTCACATTCGAGGTCTGTTTTCAGTGTCGTTTTTTTTTAAAACTGCCTAATTTTTTGAGATCTTTCCATCCAGATCATCGGTTTCAGTTTTTAAATCCATATTATCTGCATATTTAATATGGATTCTTCTAGTGATCTTTTTCTTACCAACACCAACTACTTCCAATGGAAATCCCATATGGAGGATTTATTAAGAAGTAAAGGCATGTACCAGATTAGCCTGGGAAAAGAAAAAGAACCCACTGACGATGAAAAGAAAGTCAAATGGGCTAATAGGAATGACAAAGCACCTGGACTGATCAGAATGTCCATCTCTCTTGATTTAAGGTTCCATGGTGTTTTCCTTTGCTTGATGTAATATTGTGAATTTCTGTCTAATATATTGCTTGCATTGTTTTACTTGAAGAACCTCAAGCAAAGTATTTTGTTGGGGATAAACTTGTAGTAGTATTGCTATAGGTTTATGTGAGTTGCTTATTTTTGTGTTTGCAAAGTATTTTGTAGACCATCTAGGAGATCACACCTTATTGCCTCATTATGTAGCAAATATTTTACAGGTTTGTAGGTTACTCAAAGCTTGGAGGAGTAGACTCCAAAAGATTCATTTCACCTCATCTAAATTTCTGATATAACCTTTAGATCTTACTTACTTATTTTATGTGTTTATTTATCTTATAAATCTTGCAATCTAATCAAGTTTTATGTTTAGATTTTGTATATAAAAATTTATGTTTCATATACTAACCAACACTAACTCATTTTAAGTGTTTTTTTAGCAATTTCCAACAAACATAACTTGTTGTTCTTTGCAGGTTTTTGCCAGTTCAAGGGGAGGTGTTGCCCACTTTTGGCCACAAGGAGCTCAAGGAAGCATCTTAAGGCCTTGGTGCTAAAACCTCTCTCTTTTCTTACTTTCCAAATCATTGTAAGCAACCCAAGAGAGTCTCTTGGGCTTACATTCTTTTCATTTTCGTAATTTGTAAAGTATTTCTTAGTTTTCTTTGCCCACATCTTGCATGTGAGTGGTTTTGCCACCCTTGCAATACCGTGTTAACTAGATTAGTTTTTTAACTTGTATTTTTGTTTAATTTGTTTGCCCCACTTCTCCCACAAAGAGAAGGTTGAGTGGCTAGTGTGAACTTGTAATATTTTATTTCAATTTATTTTACGTACCTTGGCACAAAATCGGTAGGCTTTCCCTCCACATTGTGTCATAGTTGTGAGGTTGCAAAATTAATTTATTTTTCCCACCTTTTTCCTTAGGGTAAATTTGTGTGGCTAGTTTGTTTATTGCAATTTATTTCAAGCTATTGTAAATACTTATTTGTGCCCACACCTTTCATGTGAGTGGATTTGCTACCCTTGCAATATCGTGAAGCCTAGTTAAAATCTATTTTCCATACAAAGTAATCAAACTCCTGCCTTGCCTTTTGCTTCATATTCCCTCCCCTTGCCACTTTGTGGATCTTGGGTAACAAGAAAGGCCAAAGGACTGTGTGGATAGTTTAATTAGGCACCTAACTCCATTATTGTTTAAACCATTTAAAATGGGAGACTTGGAGGCTAGAAGGGGTTGAAGTCATGGACGATTTCACGACACTACGTGTCCTCCTTGTTGAGAACCCAAGCATCTTGGATTTGACCTATGGAGCTAGGAGATAACCTTCTTCTTCTTCTTATTGAGCACCCAACACTTCCTCTTGGTTGAAGGGATAAGGATTTGGGGTAGTAACATAGTGTAGGTTTGCAAATTTCACACTTAATTGCCCCATAATTCAAAGAGAGACATAAAATCTATTAAAAGTAACCTGCATACAATGCAACACATTCACTTTACATTTCCTTGTAATTTCCTTTTCAACAATTCATTTTCAAGTACTTTAATTCTTTCATTTATTAGAGAATCAATTGTTTGAGTATAAAGTTATTATTTGATTCATTGTGTAAGTTAGTCCACTCTTTATTTTATTTTAATTTGTAAAAATATTTTTTACTTGTGCATAATTCAATAAGTTGGGATTGAATAATCTTTAGGCACTGGTTTGTTTATAATTTTGCAAAGTAAAAAAATTGTTTGTCATTGAAAAGAGTTGCATCCTTGCATTGATGCTTATCATTGGGTTGGGTCTCCCTAATCAATAAATCAATTAAATCCTAGAACATTAACAAAAAATTTACATAGTTTAATAGGGTCTACCCCCCTTGGCTTCCCTAGGAGTGAGCCTAGACAGAAGAAGTCTAGATCGAGGTGACATTGGGTCTAGACTTAGTTTTGTTCCTCCAAGGACTCACCAAGTGGGTTGGAGACTTTTCCACGCTTGTAGGTGTGTATTAGGACACCAACATGCTGTAGAGTGCCTCTAGGCGCAATTACTTTAGTATATTACTATTACTTTAGTAAATTTACAATTACTTTATCATTTACAATTACTATTTATATTTACAATTACTATTACTTCTATTACTTTAGTATTTACTATTACTATTTACTTTAGTATATTTACTATTACTTTATTATTTATTATTTATTATTATTGTTTATTATTTAGAGAAATAGAAGCATTGATTTCACTGATAATACTATGAAAAATGATTCAGTGTATTAATTAATTGAAGAAATGATATGAATAAAATTAACGCAATGACAAATGATTTAGATCAATTAGTTTCGTTAATTTAATGCAAAAAAATATGCATTGATTTAATTGATGATACAACAAAAAATGATTTAGCATAATGAAGTATTTGTATTCATTTTAACAATGATATAACATAAGAAAACATTGTGCATTGATATCAACGATAATATTATGAAAAATGATTTAGTGCATTAATTAATTGAAGAAATGATAAGAAGGAAATTAATCCTCTATATTGATTTCAACTGTGAAATACAACAAATCATCGATGAATTCAACAATAACCTAGTGAAAACAAATTTCAAAACATATATTATCAGTTGAAGTCGTGTACTTTGTTTCGTTATATATGATTTATCTATTAGTATTTGCACATTAAAACAATTATAATATTAAGATATATAAAATGTAAAAGACGTGATCAACTGGAGTAGACACGTGTCCCTCTTTTTGAACACCAAAGTGTCAACGTCATGTACCATGAAGATATGTACCATAGGGTATGACAAGGTTGAAGACTTGTGGCTCAGAAGAGCAATTCTGCCCCCAATTTTTTTTCTCTCTCTCTTCGTCTCCACGAAATGTTCGCTCCCTGTGTGGGAAATTTTTGTAATGTAACATGTTAACATGGGTCAAGTTTTGTAATTTAGTTTCCTAGGAATTTATCATTAGGGAAGTCCTTTCATCGAGTCTTTTTTTCCTCTAGTAATTAATTTTTCTTTTTCAACGATTCTAATTACTTGAGTTTTTCACTCAATAATCCTCCAATGTGGTGAAAGACATTCTAATGATCGAGACTAGTAGGTGAATAAGGTATACAAGTGTTTTAAATTACCATTCTAGACATATCCTAGAGTCTCGAATAATTCTGTTAAGTTTTGATAGGATTTTTTAATAATTAAAATTTCCCGTAAATTGGAAATTTTTAATTATTTTTTATGTAAAATGTAAACATTTGGTCCTTGGGGATTTTTTATAGGGGTATTAGAACTATAAAAAAATGGATTATGAACCCCTACACCCTTGGACTAAGTTTCAACTCAATTGGACAAGTTTTTCTAGGTCAATGTCCGTGAGGAGTCTAAGTGAGTAAAAAATGAGCAAATAATTGGCTAAATTAAAAATGTCAAATTTTGCCTAAAGTTGTAAAACATGAGAAAATGGGGAAATTTTTTTTCCTAAGTTATTTCTATGTAGTAGGGGGTCAACTAAATAAAATATCTCCTTTCCTACCTCTCATGCAACTTAACTTTAGAGAGGGGGGAGAATTCATCTCTTGTGAGGCTCACCATCTCCATTGGATTGGTCATTTGGTGATGGGGACCACATGAGGGGTCCATTCCACTCCTTGAGTGACCC
>ML783067.1:256392-273000 GCA_009831015.1 Picea engelmannii
GATGCTTTGAGATATAATCCTTTCTTCCGGCTTAGCAATAGTAGGGAAGTCCTTTCATCGAGTCTTTTTTTCCTCTGGTAATTAATTTTTCTTTTTCAACGATTCTAATTACTTGAGTTTTTCACTCAATAATCCTCCAATGTGGTGAAAGACATTCTAATGATCGATCCCAGTAGGTGAATAAGGTATACAAGTGTTTTAAATTAACATGCTAGACATATCCTAGAGTCTCGCAGAATTCCGTTAAGTTTTGGTAGGATTTTTTAATAATTAAAATTTCCCGTAAATTGGAAAATTTTAATTATTTTTTATGTAAAATGTAAACATTTGGTCCTTGGGGATTTTTTATAGGGTTATTAGTACTAAAAAAAAATGGATTATGAACCCCTACACCCTTGGACTAAGTTTCAACTCAATTGGACAAGTTTTTCTAGGTCAATGTCCATGAGGAGTCTAAGTGAGTAAAAAATGAGCAAATAATTGGCTAAATTAAAAATGTCAAATTTTGCCTAAACTTGTAAAACATGAGAAAATGGGGAAAAGTTGTTTCCTAAGTTATTTCTATGTAGTAGGGGGTCAACTAAATAAAATATCTCCTTTCCTACCTCTCATGCAACTTAACTTTAGAGAGGGGGGAGAATTTATCTCTTGTGAGGCTCACCATCTCCATTGGATTGGTCATTTGGTGATGGGGACCACATGGGGGGCCCATTCCACTCCTTGAGTGAACCCTTGGGGATTTAGAGAGAGGTTTAAACTTAGGATAGGGGATTTATACCCCCATTTTCAAGTTTCCTCTCCTAATCAGAGTTCCCTTCTCTCATGGTGCCAACCCCTGCCCCCCCCCCTTGAGTGAGCCTCCCTCTTTTGGAGTGACACTTGGAGAGCATGCAAGGGGAGAGTCTCTCCATCTCTCCATTAAAACAAGGCCTTCCGTAACACAACCAACCCCTGAGTGGCTTTCTTAGGGATGGGACCTCAGAATTTCTTTCTCCTTAAGTGATCAAACCCTTCATTTGGGGTTTCTACCACACTCTGTTAGTCCAGAGTTTTCCTACCATGGTTTCCATGCTCAAAACTGAACCCCGAAACGGTGGATATATCTCTCCAAATTTATTTGGGCGTTCATTGGTTGAGGTCCACATGGAATCCACATGGATCCACCTCACACGTGCTATTTCCAAGTTCCTTCCTTCAGAGTGGAAGGCCATCCATCATCCGATCCCATGACTGGACTTACTTTCTTTCCCCTATATCAATTGTGGAGGGATTTAGTGCTTTGGCGCTTCATGCCTCTTTACTATCTACGCACAAGGCCACCTGGAGTTCTGAACTTCCGAAGTCCAGTAAGCTCACCATGTGGCTCCGACCTTCGGGCTGTTCGGTCTCTCTACCGTACTATATACCAGATCCTTTGGAGTCCTCGTCATTTCACCAACCATGTTGGCTAGGCAGACACGTATCAGGGACTGACACATAGGAGGGGTCAGGGTGACATATGACACATCAAGATGGGGTCCACATCACCCTGGGTGACGTCACCACACCCTTTCACCCCAGACTGATAGGATTCTAACACTCCTCAAGTCTCACGGTCGAGACCCAGCCATGTAGACTTACAGATCTACGACTCTTCTTACCTTGGGGATTCAACGTTCAGGAGTGTTGCGATGCAAACTCATATTATCTCCCGAAGTGCCCAATATCTGAACTAAAGGGGTTAGCACCACGCATCCCCAGTATATCGACAGCTGGGAAAGGACCAGCAAGATCCCTCGATCTGATCTACTGTTCTAAATCCTTCGCGACTCCAGCCTTAGAGGTTTCGGATCTCGGTTTAGTTGGTTAGATAGGTTCACCTAACCACCTGGGGAATCGCCTAATGCCGGTCAACCTTACGGGTAACCATAACTCTTGGTCGTCTTCGGTTGATTTATGACTATTAGGGTTGACGATACTCTGAAGTCCTGGACTTGTGGAGCTCCGAAGTCAGAAGGAACTTAGCCTAAGGTTCCTAGGTATTGGTCATATGGGTCCTCCCAAACGGATCTCATCCGCTCATCTTCCAAACAAAGAGATTTCCCTTTTCAAGGCTTGAACCTCACTATCCTTCTTGAGCTTTATTATGAAATGGTTAAGGACTTGGTCTTGAAATCCTAATCGCATGATAAGGAGTCTGAAAGAGGTATCCTCTTCAGACGGACAGGTTCAGGTCGACACGATATCTCCTTCTTCAACAAGGTTGTGTGTGGCTTGAATTCCCATTCCGTGGTCAGGTATGAAAGCTTTACAGATGGGTGCTCTTCCCCATCCCCTCATCAACTCTTGAGGAGTTCTTCCCACCTACCACCTTGACTGTAATTCATTTATGGGTCAGAGGACCGTTCAGGTCCTGAGAAATTAAATCTAGTAAGGTACTGGTTTGGTGGACGTTAACACAACCATTCCTGGTCCCCTTCACCATCTGTTTCATAGCATTCATGGTCTCTCTTAGCACATCCCCTTTCTGGTAGTCATGCAACACTTATCCATTTTCTAGTAAATAACATAATTTACATTCATTGACCATTTTATACAAAGGTCCATCAAATCAAACATTCACACATATTGAGTTTTCCATAGTATCTTGGCCAATATAGTTATATTTACAAACTGGGGGAAATAGTTGTGACAATTCCCTCCCCCTTAAAGGAACATAATCCTCGATGTTCTATCTGTCAACATGCTCTATATATACAGAAGTGAGCAAAAATGGATATGCCTGTCTCATGGCATCCTCCATTTCCCATGTAGCCTCATCTGGGCCAAAGTGTTTCCACTGCACCTTGACCTGTGCAATGGTTTAGTTTCTGAGTGGGGTTTCCTTCCTGTCTAGTATGCATTGAGGTTCTGGTAGGAATTCTCCCTCCAGCTCCACCTGGATCACATACCAGTCAATTATATGATTAGAATCATGTGCATATTTCTTCAATAATGAAACATGGAAAATATTATGTGCCTTTACTGTGGGAGGGAGTGCTAGCCTATAGGCTACAGGTCCCACTCTATCTAAGACTTCAAAGGGTCCACAATACCGAGGCACCATATTGGCACAAGCTCCCATCCTCAGGGAACTCTTCCTGGGCCTAACTCTGAGATAGACATTGTCTCCTGTATTGAACTCTCTAGGAGTTCTATTTCCGTCGACGTAACTTTTCTGTCTATCCTGAGTAATTTTCAGATTTTTCTTTATCTGAATCACTTGTTGTTCCATTTCTTTCAGCATGTCAGGTCCGATTGTAATTCTATTCACTAGATTACTCCAGTTGACTAGAGTCTTGCACTGTCTACCATAGAGGGCTTCGAAATGGATCATCTTCAGTGACTCTTGATAACTGTTCTTGTAGGAAAATTATACGAGTGGCACATAGTCTTCCCACTTCTTAGGATGATGCATTACATGCATCATTAACATGTATTCTAATATCTGGTTTACTCTTTTCGTTTGTCCATCATTTTGAGGGTGATAGGCTGTGCTAAACAACAATTTAGTCTCAAAACCAACCATCAAGGATTTCCAAAAGCTTGAAGTGAATTTTGTGTCTCTGTCATACATGATATCCCTAGGCATGCCATGCAGTCTGAATATCTCCTTCATGAAGATGTTGGCAATATCTATTGCCTTGCAAATTGATTTGATAGATACGAAGTGAGCATACTTTCTCAATTTGTCCACCAGTACCATGATGGCATCATTCTTCTTGGCCGATTTTGGTAATCCGGTGATGAAATCCATGGAAATGGTTTCCCATTTCCATTTTGGAATTGGTAGAGGTTGTAACAACCTTGCTAGGTGACGGTGTTCTGCCTTAACTTGCTGGCATTCTAGACACTTAGCTATATAGTTAGCTATGTCCTTTTTTAATCTAGGCCAATAGAATTGTTTCCTAGTGGTCGTGATCATTTTCTGATAACTTGGATGACTAGTATATGGTCTCTTGTGCAGTTCATCCATTATGAACCTCTTCAAGTAATCAAAACTTGTATTATACAATCTTTTTATGTAAGTAAGTAGGCCTTCATTGAGAATCTGATATCCTTCATACTTTATTCCTGTGGGTTCTTTTTTTAAGTACGATGTCACGGTCTTGAAGAATGCATATATTTCCTATGCATTCCAGACTCTCTCCCTAACATGTGTTTCACAGGTGCTTACCGCTGCCAGGTGAATCGTTTTCAAAATTTTGATAAGGTCATCGACCACCCTATTTTCCTTTCCTTTGATGTGTTTTATTTCTAAATAAAACTCACTAAGGAGAACCATCCACCTAGCTTTCCTAGCATTGAGTTTTGGTTGATAAAACAGGTGCCTCAACCTGCAATGGTATGTCATAAGTACAAATCTCCTACCCAGGAGGTAATGCCTCCACATTTTTAAAGCGTGCCCTATGGAAACCAACTCTAGATCATGGGTCACATAATTGATTTCATGATCATTCAATTTTCTAGATTCGTAGAAAACTACACGTCCTTCTTGCATAAGGACTCCTCCGAGTCCTTCCTTGCATGCATATGTACACATGAGGAATTTGTTATCAGGGTCTACAATATTCAACATGGGTGCATGGGTTAGAAGGTATTTCATCTCTTGAAATATTTCTTCACATTCTGATGTCCAAGTGAATTTAACCCCCTTTTTTTGAAGGGCAGTGATTGAACAACCAATCTTGGAAAATCCTTTTATGAACCTTCTATAGTATCCTGCTAATCCCATAAAGGATATGATATCGGATCTAGATCTGATTTTGTCAGGGTCTACTGCCACTCCTTCTTTAGAAATAACATGGCCTAAGTAATGAACTTGCTTATGGAAAAAGTCACACTTGCTAAACTTAGCATAGAGATGATGCTCTCTTAGTAATTGAAGTACAAGCCTAATATGTTCTTCATGCTCCTCTTTGTTCTTGGAGTATATTAGGATATGATCAATGAAAACCAACACAATTCTGTCTAGGAATTTACTGAGTACATTATTCATCAAGCACATAAAAGTGGTGGGGGAATTGGTTAGTCCAAATGGCACCACCACAAATTCATAGTGACCATATTTGGTCCTGAAGGTTGTTTTGTGGATGTATTCATCCTTTATTTGGAGTTGATGGTATCCAGACCTCAAGTCAATCTTTGAGAAAATGGAAGCACCCCCTAATTGGTTGAACAAGTCAGCGATTCTTGGTAAGGGGTACTTTTTCTTTATGGTTGTCTAATTGAGTTGTCTATAATCTATGCATAGTCAGAGTGTGCCATCTTTCTTCTTCAAAAACAAGATTGGTGCTCCCCATGGAGACACACTGGGCCAGATGTAGCCTTTGTCCATCATTTCCTTTAGTTGTAGCTTGAGCTCAACTAGCTCAAGTGTACTCATCCTATAGGGTGTCCTAAACACTGGCACTACTCCTGGTGCAAGTTCTATCAAGAAGTCAATGTCTCTTCTCAGAGGTAGACCCGGTACCTCTTCTAGGAACACATCTATATACTCTCTTAATATGGGGTGGTCCTCTAGGTTCGGTTTGTCATCCTCAACATATTCCAACACCTGTATTTCATATAGAGGATATCCCTTTCTGCAATACTTTTTCATTTGAAGGGATGATATTTGTCTCACTGAGACATGATTTTGAATCCCTTGGAGGGTTATATTTCTCCCTTCTCCATTTACACATGCTAAGGTTTTATGGTAATAGTCCAACTTAGTTTTATATGCGTCTAGCCAGTCCATACCAATCAACAAGTCATAAGATCCTAGGGGAAGTATGTTAAGGGTAGCTTGGGTGGGAAATCCATCCATAATGAATTGGAAAGCTAGTATGACCTCTTCTACTTTTCTTTTGGTGCGAGTGGCTAGTTGTACTAACCATGGATTAACATGTCTAACTGGTTGAAATTTATATCGATCGACAATCTGAGGGGCTATATAACTCAAATTAGAACCATGGACAATTAAAATAGAAACTAGATGGTTGGCAATCATACCTTCCATCTCCACCACTGAAGCTTGGTGGTCGTCTTGTTTATTATCCACGGCTGCATAAATCTGTGGCATGATCTGAGCCACATCATTGACTATGGTAGCTTCTTGGATGTTGTATACTCTCCTACTATTCTGCTATCTATGTGGACAATCCCTCAATAGATGTTCTTCTCCATAACCCCAACATTTCAAGGGTTCCTTCTTTGGGTTATCAGTATTTCCTGGGGTTTTTCCAAAAGGTTTATTTCCACTCTGGGAGGGAAATTTTTCCTGATATACACTTCTAGTAGGAAGGATTATCCTATATTCCTTCCTATAGTTATTAAATCTTGAGGATTTGAATTCCTTCTTATTGAATCTCGAACTGCTCTTCTTCTTCAAATCCTCACGAGGTTCTATTTGGCTCTTGAGCTGTTCATAACAATACCTTGCCTTCTGGATAGTGTCTTCTAAGGTCTTTAGCTCGTCAAACTCAATCCTGTTCCGGTAGGTCTGAGGTAACCCACTAATAAATTGTTTCAATTTTACCTTTTCTTCCTTTATGTAGGGTACATATTGTTAGAATATAATGGATGTGCTCATTTAACCATAGACAATATCCCTATTGTCACCCAACCATAGGCTGAAGCCACCCCCGAGCACCTTAACCTTGACAGAGAATCATTCTGGAATCAAACCCTAGACTGGATAGCCAAACAAAGGTGGCACACCTTTCTCCAAGGATAGAGCACCAAGAAAGAGTAACAAGAGCTGATCAGAGAGTCCAAACCATAACCAAGAGAGAGTCCAAGACAAAACCAAAATCTGTTAGTTGCAGCAGCTACAACAACATCTCTCCTCCAAACTTGCGCACAAACTGACCAACTATAGTGTGCACAAGTGTTGCTTCTACAGTTATGAGAATATTGGCCAGAATGAAGACTGACCTCCTGTATTTATAATATTTCTGGCACATTGCCTGGGTCGACTTCTCATTTTAGGTACTAATTCTTTAGTATATAACATTTCCTTTAGCTGACTTCTTCTCTTGGAGGCTAATAACCTAATACAAGTCATTCTCTTGAGCCGACTTGTCTCCTAGGGTTATTACCCAATTAATTAGGGTTTCTTCTTGCTTCCCAGAATATTCTATTCTCGTTAGGTTTACACGTGGAGGTAAATACCTCCCGCAGCTACCATAATATCAACACTCCCTCCTAGCCAGGGAGGTATTGAAGGTAATGGTATTGAGAACAAACATACCATTCACCTGGTAGCATCAATATAGTCATATATACTATCTCATGATTAGATCATGAGCACCATCATCACTATCAATGTCAACAACTGCATCATCTCTCGAAACCATACTCCATCTGAGTAATCAGACATGATGTTGGATAAGTCACTCACTCCACAGAGTGACATAAGATCCATTCTTCTAATCCGGACATATGTCCTAGAAGAATAAATTTCCTGGACCATTTTTCATCTGGCAAATCTCTGTCCATTGATCATCCATCTAGCTGATAATCATTTCCAACACTACTAATAGTTTTCAAGGAAATCAGAACAATGTCATTCAATAGAACACAATTTTGTCTATCCATAATAGTACACAACTACAATCTAGTGGTACACTGCCACACCAAGTAGCACACAGATACTTGATCAATGACATATAGTCACAATTAGTGGAACACATCCACCACAGTAGTATACATCTACTGTCCAGATACATACATTCTCCATAACAATCATATCATCTGATATCAACCTGCATAGAAAAACATTGTTATGATATAAACTGAATCATCTGGGCCATTCTTCCACTCACATCTGTGAGATCTGGAAGAGCATCTACCCTCAGAAGGTAAAACATCAATGATGAGCTATCTATACTATTCTTCTCAAGCAAGGAAGAATAATTGTCCCGATTTCTGAGCTTGGACCATTCACCTATCTGGGCCATTCCTCTGGCACTAAATAAAGTGCAACCTGGAAAGAATGAGTCTGCCCTAGGGAATGCCTATCCCTGATTGATGAACCTGGAAAATTCACCTATCTAGGCCATTCCTCCGGCACTAAACAAAGTGTAACCTAGAGAGAATGAATCTGCCCTAGGGAATGACTGTCTGGACCATTTCCTAAGGAAATGATTGTCTTGCACCAACCTCCAAAACGAACCATTCTTCGAAACTTCTCACAATTGTGAGCTTCAAAAGAATGACTGTCCGACGAGGTAGACCAGTCTTCTTGGCCACTACTGAGAGTGACCATCAAGAAGAGAGACTTTCCTAGACCATTCCCCCACACTAGCCATAAGGGGAATCACTGTCTATGGTACATCAACAATCCATCAAACCATTTTCATTACAAAAATGATCGTTTGATCTGGACCATTTTCCAAACTAGAAAATGCCTGTCCATCAGAAATCTCAAACCACTTTTCGAACTGGAAAGGAACTTCTCATCCTGGACCATTTTTCCAACTTGAAAAATGATTGTCCATAAATCAATAATACATCAGTGCTCCCTCCCAACCTGAGAGTCATCTCTTCCTTTTTCAATAAGGAAGTCATCTCCATAAGCTCCATATTGAGTACACAAACTCTTTCATCTTGGATAGAGGCTTTACCAAAATGTCTGCTTATCTGCTCCTCTATGGAGATATATATTGGAGAACCACTTTCTGTTTTTTGGACTTCATCATGGAGAGTGTAATGCTTGATCTCAAAGTACTTCGATCTTTTTGGAACACTGGTATTCTCTGAAGGCTTCATATAGCTCTGATCAATATAGTATATCATTGTTGGATTCATCTTTTGTTTCCTGCTAGCTCATAACATTGTGGCAAGGGTCAAACTAGAACATATCCAAGTGGCACTTCTTCTGTCATCATGAGAGTTTGTCATAGATTTGAAATCCATCATCCTGGAGTTCTAAGTAACCATTCTGATACAATATCTCTGTTATAGAAAGTTTTCACCATGCTTCTGTTGTGCATTGGAGGTTCTCCACCAAGTTGTCTTCTTTCATCTGCATACACGGTTCTCTTTCTGGTATACCTCAAAGTCTCGAGGTTGCTTTTCATATGCTATTTGTTCAATTATTCTGGAGAACAGTCTTTGCATTCATATGATGTAAACTCCAAACCATGGATATTGTGGACGATATAATGGCTCATGTAGAGGTATGTATGGTTTACTGGAACAAGCAATCATCATAGTATTCTCCCTCAATCTGGGAGAACTTCTAGTTCTGGATTTCACAATGCTTTCATTCATAAGTCTTCCATACACTGTTCTTCATCACAACTTTCAGTTCCTTTGCTTGATTTCTTTTAGTGAGTTCATATCAGGCTGGTAGTCTTGAGATTCTCGATATAATGACTGGTTGTTCTAGCTTTTCTTTCTTTCTTGGAATCTTCATGTGCTTCCTCATGTTTCTCTTTAGTTCTTGGGTCCATGGAGTTTTCTACAGATTCCATGCCCTGAAGATTACAAATTCTTTATTTCATCATAGGATCATGGATGTGGATGGACAACCAGGAATATTTTAAGGCTTCTTTTCGAAGAAGACTTCTTCTAAATTCAAACTGAACATGTGTTGCTTTTCATGGTTGCTACCATTGATGGGAAAATGGATAGATACTTCATCATCTTCAATGGATCATACTATTTAGGGTTAGCTCCATCCTAATCCTAGCTTCATGTATGAATGCATGCTCTTCTTTTGGAATTCTATAATCAACTCCCTCCAACTAAGAGAGCCCACACTTTCGTTTGCATCCTTATTACCTTCTGCAAAGTGTCGCAAGTCGTTTTCCAATTTCCTCTTGATTGCTAACTTCTTTTTGTCTTTACTTCTCTTAGGTTTCTTCAGGATTGATTCTGATTTCGGCTTATCTTGTAGCTGTTACTTATGTAATAACTTCCACATGAATTGTTACCAGGGGTTGTTGATGTACTTCATCCTTTCATTTGTATTGTCTGACTTGTAGTTATTGTGATAGAAATCCTTATCTTGTTGTTCTTCCATAGGTATATTTTTTCTTTGAAAATATTATAGATAAGAAAAATATGTACAGAAACCATGTAAACATGGTATGTACAAGAACTATGAAGAATATTGTTACCCTGTTTTTAGAAGAAGTCTGTTTTATCCTGCTTGGTCTTCCTTGAGGGTTTGCTTTCTTCGACAACTGATGCTTCGAGTGTCTACTTCCTTTTCTTTAGCTTGGGACAATGATTCTTGTAGTGATCATAGTTTTGATAGTTGAAGCATTGTATTTCTGACATATCTTTCTCTTGATTTGGATTCTTCCTTGAACCAAACTTCCTTTTGTTCCAGGAATTCTTGAATCTTGCTATGAAGGCTTGATCATCATATTTCTTTTGAGGTTTCTCTTTTTCACTAATCCTTGATTCTTCTTGTGCACAACAAGTCCAAAGTTCTTCAAATGTAGGATACTCCTTCCTTGTGTTCATGCTTGTGACAAATGCATCCCATGTCTTGGGAAGACCGTTGAGTACTATATTTACCAGTTCCTTCTCTGAGATGATTTATTCAATAGCTTGTAGTTGATCTCCTAACTCAGAGATTCTCACAAAGTATGATGTTATGCTGTCATCATCATTCATCTTCATGTCATAGAGCTCATTCTTCAGACTCATTACTTGTCCAATGTTTCTGACAGAGAAAAGGTTTGTTAGGGCATCATACATCTTCTTAGACGAATCAAGATGGAAGATGTAGGGTATCAAGTGGTATTTTATAGAATCCACTATGATACTCATGGCATTGATGTCATTGTCTTTGAACTTCTCCATAACTACAACGTTCCACAGTTCCTTCTCTTTTCGTTTTTCAAACTCTGGTTCCACAATCTTTCCTTTTACGATATCCAACAATTTATTCTTGGCAAGGATGAGATCAATCCTTGTCTTCCATGCTTTGAAGTTAGAATCCCATTCTAACTTGTTTTCTGACTTCATAGAGTAAGTCATGGTTACTTTTGACTTGGTCAACCCTAGATTTGACCAAAAACTCAAACTTGACGTCTTAGCTTGCTGAGAGTACCAGGAGGTGCGCTAGGCTAGGGTGCACTAGTCTATCTAGAAATTAGGTCAATATCTTAACTTAAGGTGCCTCAACAAGAGGGTTAGGGTTTCGTTGCTGCAACAGAAATTGGCTGCAACTGCAACTGCAACTGAGAAAATCCTCCCAATCTATCTTCTAGCAGTTAGACTGTCCGAAGATAGCGTGGGCCCATAATCTGTTAGAATATAATGGATGTGCTCGTTTAACCATAGACAATATCACTATTGTCACCCAACCATACGCCGAAGCCACCCCCAAGCACCTTAACCTTGACAAAGAATCATTCCGGAAGAAAACCCTAGACTAGATAGCCAAACAAAGGTGGCGCACCTTTCTCCAAGGATAACACACCAAGAAAGAGTAATAAGAGCTGATCAGAGAGTCCAAACCATAACCAAGAGAGAGTCCAATCCAAAACTGAAATCTGCTAGTTACAGTAGCTACAACAACTCTCCTCCAAACTTGCGCACAAACTGCCCAACTGCAGTGCACACAAGTATTGCTTCTGTAGTTCTGAGAATACTGGCCAGAATGAACACTTACCTCATGTATTTATACTATTTCTGGCATATTGCCTAGACCGACTTCTCATTCTGGGTACTAATTCTTTAGTATATAACATTTCCTTTAGCCGACTTCTTCTCTTGGAGGCTAATAACCTAATACAAGTCATTCTCTTGAGCCGAATTGTCTTCTAGTGTTATTAACCAATTAATTAGGGTTTCTTCTTGCTTCCCGAAATATTCTATTCTCGTCAGGTTTACACGTGGAGGTAAATACCTCCCGCAGCTACCATAATATCAACACATACCTCAACATCTCAAGGAATTTATTGACATATTCCTCTATGATGAGCTGTCCTAGATTGAGTTCATAGAACTCCTTAGTCTTCCCATCAAAGTATTTCTCTGAAAAATACTTCTTCTTGACATGTCTCTCAAACTGTTTCTATGATAAGTCCTCTTCACATATTCCTTTCACATTCTTAATATCTTCCCACCAAATGGAAGCCTTTCCATTCATATTGAATATGACTATTCGAGCCTTCAAGTTTTCAGAGTAGTCATGGACTCTGAAGTACTTCTTTAAACCAAGAAGCCAAGATTTTGCCTCTTCCCCCTTCTCAATATCTCCATTGAAAGAGGGTGGTTTGGATTTCTTGAACTCTTCAGGGTCATGACTTTTGGAATGATTTCACTTCTTTCCTTTCCTTTGAGAATGTGAGCTAGTTTTGCTACTATAAGATTCCTTGGAGTTGCCAATTTCCTTTCCATAGGTCTCTCTTGATGCGTGTCCCCTGTCTCCAGGTTGGACCTTCCTCGAGGTACTCCTCCTAGTGTGGCCACTTATGGGACCACATCTTCAAATACCAGGTGGACTTTGACTTCTCTTCATATGTCGTCGGTCCACATGAATGGTTTCAGGTCCATGCTGCAGATGCCTCTATATATTAGATAAGATATGCAACAAGACTGCATCAATTTCCATTTGTTTTTCTTTCTCCTTTATCAATCTCTCGTTGTCGGCCTTGCAACTCTGTAATTCAACCATGAGGTTCCTCACAATTTCAACCATATCCGAAGGGGTTTCCATCGCCCTCCTTTTGTCACATTCTTCGTCTCTATTGTGGGAGCCATCCCCCACTTCATGGAACTTCACCATCCTTTATGCTTGTAGTTTCCCACGATTCACTTACTACTTGAGTGATGACAAAACACTTGTTGTTAGCTATCAGTCTATTAGTTCATGAACAACACATAGTTCATATTTCTTAAATACACACTCACGGTAGACAGATTTCATTCTTTTCTTCAGTAAGAGTTTAATCAGACTCTTTAGGAAAGAGGTAAGGTAGGGCATCGCCCTTAAAGTTCTTTAATCTGGTTTTGACGCAACTCGTCCATGAGCCAATGCAGGTCAAGTGTTGTAACCATTCTCTGATACCAATTTGTAATACACCTAACCCCTGAGTGGCTTTCCTAGGGATGGGACCTCAATTTTTTTTTCTCCTTAAGTGATCAAACCCTTCATTTGGGGTTTCTACCACACTTTGTTCATCAAGAGTTTTCCTACCATAGTTTCCATGCTCAAAATTGAACCACGAACCAACAGATATATTTCTCCGAAGTTCTTCGAGCGTTCATTGGTGAGGGCCACGTGGCGTCCATGTCGATCCAACTCACACGTTCTATTTCCAAGTTCCTTCCTTCACGGTGGAAGGCCATCCACTGTTCGATCCCATGACTGGACTTACTTTCTTTCTCCTATATCAGTTGTGGAGGGATTTGATGCTTTGACTCTTCACACCTCTTTACTATCTACGCATGAGGCCACCCAGATTTCCAAACTTTTGAAGTCCCGTAAGCTCAACACGTGGCTCCAGCCTTTGGGCTGTTCTATCTCTCTACTGTACTATATCCCAGATCCTTCGAAGTTCGGGTCATTTCACCAACCACGTTGTCTAGGTGGACACGTATCAGGGAATGACATGTAGGAGGGGTTAGGGTGACACGTGGCACATGAAGCTGGAGTCCACATCACCTTGGGTGATGTCACTGTACCACGTCACCCTAGACTAATAGGCTTATAACACTCCTCAAGTCTCACGATCGAGACCTGACCACGTAGACTTATAGATCTACGACTCTTGTTACCTCAGGGATTCGACGTATGGGAGTGTTGCGATGCAAACTCCTCTTATCTCCCGAAGTGCCCAATCTACGAACTAAAGGGGGTAGCACCAGGAATCCCCGGTATATCGACGGATGGGAAAGGACTAGAAGGATCCCTTGGTCTACAGTTTTTAATCCTTCATAGATCCGACCTTTGAGGTTTCGGATCCCGATTTAGTTGGTTAGATAGGTTCACCTAACCACCTGGAGAATCGCCTAACACTGGTCAACCTTACGGCTAACCGTAACTCTCAATCGTCTTCGATCGGTTTATGACTATGAGGGTCGATGATACTCCGAAGTCCCAGACTTGCGGAGCTTCGAAGTCATAAGGAACTTAGCTTCCTCAGGCTTAGCCTAAGGTTCCTAGGTATTGGTCATATGGGTCCTCCCAAATGGATCTCGTCCGCTCATCTTCCAAACAAAGAGATTTCCATTTTCAAGACTTGAACCTCGCTATCCTTCCTGATATTTATCATGAAATGGTTAAGGTCTTGGGCCTAAAATCCTAGTCGCACGACAAGGAGTCAAGAAGAGGTATCCTCTTTAGACATACAGGTTCAAGTCGACACGATATCTGCTATCTCGACCATCTTACAAGCTTAGTTCCAAGGAAGCCTCAAGAGCTAGATTGGGCATATCGACTACCAGTCAGAAGTGTAAGTTCACAAAGAGATGAAAGCATACACATATGATAACCATTCCACATAGAAACCATCTATAAATACACATATGTATAAATCCATGCATTCATCCATTATTCCAGTTCAATACATAAAATAGGGAAAAAACTTATTAGAACTAGATAATGTGAAGCGACTGCTGGAAGGGGTGCCCGTTTCCTCCCAACCATAGGCTAAGTCACTCCTAATGGATTTACCACTAGCCACCCCTGAGCTAGACCATGGTGCTCTAAGATATAATCCTTTCTTCCATCTCAGCGACAGTAGGGATGGAGGTTACTCTCCTCCTCCCGCAGGATCTTGGAAATGGTTTACAAAATACCAAGCAAGGAGGACCAGCCTCGTTAATCAGCTTGTATCATAACCCAACTAGCATCTTCCCCGCAACCAAAACGCTCATTCCTTAGTTCTTCCTTGAACCCGAGAGCTTAGCCTCTCATCTCTTTACTCTTCACAGGCCTTCCTCCACCCACCACACCTTCCTTTCTTGCCTTCTTCAACAAGGTTGCGTGTGGCTCAAATTCCCAGTCCGTGTTTAGGTCTGAAATCCTTACATATGGGTGCTCTGCCCCATCCCCTCATTAACTCTTGAGGAGGTCTTCCCACCTACCACCCTGACTGTAATTTATTTCTAGGTCAGAGGACTGTTCTGGTCCTGAGCAATTAAATCTAGTAAGGTACTGGTTTGGTGGAGGTTAACGCAACCATTCATGGTACCCTTCACCATCTCTTTCATAGAATTCGTGGTATCTCTTAGCACATCCCCTTTCCAACATTCATGCAACACTTATCCATTTTCTAGTAAATAAAAAAAATTACATTCATTGACCCTTTTATACAAAGGTCCATCAAATCAAACATTCACACATATTGAGTTTTCCATAGTCTCTTGGCCAATATAGTTATATTTATAATTTGGGGGAAACAGGGTGTCACACCTCCTCTCCTCACTTTGAAATGAAGTTTGATAACAACTCCACGTTTCCCAAATTTCTCCTCACTCTTTCTTGCTCTCTCCCCATTTCTTTTATGTAATCTTGTTGCCATATTGCAACGATTCTTTTCAATAATATAAATAAATCTTTGGAGGATATATTGGTGTTATTGTTGTGATATATTATTGGTGTTGTATTAGAGTACTCTTGGTGTTCTTGTGAGGTAATATTTCTGCAATTTATGTTCATCTTGCTCACATTGTTTTACTTGAAAAACCCCAAGCAAAGTATTTTGTTGGGGATAAATCTATAGTAGTATTGTTGTAGATTTATGTGAGTTGTTTTTCTTTGAGTATGAAAAGTATTTTGTGAACCATTTTGAAGAACTCACTTTCTTGCCTCATTGTGTAGCAAAGATTTACTAGTTGCAAGTTACCAAATCTTGGAAGAGTGGACTCCAAAATCTTCAATTCTCTTCACTGAAATTTTTGATATAATTTCAACACTCTTTTATCTATTTTATGCATTTAGTTCTCTTCTAAATCTTGATTTCCAATCAATTTTTAAGTTCATGTTTTGTACATATAAATTTTTGTTTTATATACTAACCAAAACTAACTCATTCTAAGTGATTTTTAGTATTTTCTAGCAAGCATATCTTGTTGTTTTATGTAGGTTTTTGTTGGGTATGTGTTATATTCTTTGCATGTGTGTGTGTGGACGCGTCATATTTGACAAATGCATATGACGATCCCTCGTAGTAGTGCTCTTTGTTTTGTGTGCGTCGGGCGCTTTCCCAGGGGGGTCCCAGGGGGGCCAGGTATGCCCCCCCTGGTTACGCGGTTTTTGCTATTTTTAGCGATTTTCTAAATTAATACCAGATTAAGGGATTAGGGTTTGGGTATCTACGGAATACCTAAAAACATTGTATATATTGTATGGTGAATGGTGAAATTTGAGATAATGAATATAAGAAAGGTTTTCCCGGTTGAGGGTTTCCGGTATAAATCTCTATGTACTATGTGAATGAGCCATTGATTAATTTTTGTTTTTCTTAAGAATCTATATGCATTGCTGTACTCCACAGGTTTAAAACTTACATGTTTTATTAGAGCTCGTTTTTGGCTTCAGAGGGACGCCTTTGTTGTTGAGGGTTTGGCTTGGTCTTGATAGATCAAGTTTATCTTAGGTCTGTGATAAACCTGGGTTTAGTGGGAGCTTTTGCA
>ML783067.1:283865-299101 GCA_009831015.1 Picea engelmannii
TGAAATTGATTACAGATATGCTCAGGAAAAACAGTGAAGTAAAATGGACAGCAGAAGCTAAAGCATCCTTTGCCCATATCAAGAAGGTTATAAGTGAGGCGCCGGTACTAGCGAGCCCCGATTAAACTATAAACTCAGGAACAACAGGTGTAACAGTTTTGTTGTCCCTGAGCAGAGAAATGAAGGAGACAAGACCAATACTGTCCCAGAACAGAAGACCATGTTGTGGCATCAAAGACTGGGGCATATTGGAGAAAAGGGACTTCGAACACTACACAGTAAAGGTATGATTGAAGGTAATTTCACTTTGGATTTTGATTTCTGTGAACATTTCATATATGGTAAACAAAATCAAGTTAGATTCCCATCTGGTGCTACAGGAGCAAAGGGGATCTTAGAGTTGATACACAATGATGTGTTTGGACTTGTTCCTATTCCATACCTAGGTAAATATTTGTATTGTGTTTCATTCATAGATGATTTTTCAAGGAACACATGGATTTATTTTCTTACAAAGAAATCTGTGGTATTTGATAAATTTAAAGAGCTTAAGGCTCTGGTAGAAAATCAGACAAAGAAGAAAATAAAGGTATTGAGAACAGATAATGGTGGAGAATTTTGCGGAAATGAATTCGAAGAATTCTGTAAGAAGTGTGGTATAGAAAGGCAGAAGAATACTCCATACACTCCTTGGCAGAATGGAGTTGCAGAAAAGATGAAGATAACACATATGGAAAAATCAAGGAGCATGCTCAGCGGTGCTGGGTTAGGACAAGAATTCTGGGAAGAGGCAGTGGGTACAACATGTTACCTGGTCAATTGATCACCTTCATCGGCGTTGGATGATAAAACTCCACACGAGGTATGGTCTGGAAAGAAACCCTCTCTTCAACATCTTAGAGTGTTTGGTTCTGATGCTTATGTACATATTCCAAAGGAAAATAGGAATAAGCTGGATAAAAAGGTTGAAAAGTGTATCTTTATTGGTTATAAATATGGTGTGAAAGGTTATAATCTTTGGAACCCAGAAACCGAGAAGATTGTTTACATTCGAGATGTTGTTTTCAGAGAGCTAAAAGTTGTGTCCAAACAAGAATTCCTACCAACGCAAGATGAACCTGAGAAAATAGAGCTTGAGTTGGATGATGCAAAATCTGAATCATCTGAAGAAGAGGAAGAAGAAGAAGAAGAAGAAGAAGAAGAACCTCATACCCCAGTATTGAGGAGATCAATGAGAGATAAAAGAAAACCAGAAAGGTATAGTCCACCTGATTTTCATTCCAATTTTGCTTTATCTATTACTGATGATGATCGAATTCAGAGGATAGTAAACTATGGAAGAAGGCCATGGTTGAAGAAATGGATGCCTTGGATAAGAATGAGGCATGGGATATAGTTGAGTTTCCAGTTGGGATAAAATCTGTTGGTAGCAAATGGTTGTTTAATAAGAAGTTTAATGCAGAAGGAAAAGCGGAGAAATACAAAGCTCGGCTAGTAGCAAAAGGTTATTCCTAGGTAGAGGGAATTGACTTTGGTGAGATTTTTTCTCATGTTGCTAAGTTAACTTCTATTAGATTTCTTTTATCTATTGCTGTTGCTTTTGATCTTGAAGTGGAACAGATGGATATGAAGACAACATTCATACATGGGGATTTGGAAGAAGAAATCTACATGAAGCAGCCGTAAGGCTTTGTAGTGAAGGGAAAGAAAGAGCTGGTATGTAAGCTAAAGAAATAACTATATGGTCTGAAGAAATCACCTAGGATGTGGTACCAAAATTTTGATACATACATCCTTGGATTAGGATTTGTGAGAAGCAGGGTTGATCACTATGTATATTCCAAGCAGGTTGGTAATCACTTCATTTATGTAGTGTTGTATGTTGATGACATGTTGTTGGTAGGAAATAACATGGATGTTATAAAGAAGGTGAAATCACAGCTATCCTCCAAATTTGACATGAAGGATCTCGATTCTTATAACTTCATTCTGGGAATGGAAATTAAAAGAGATTGTGCAAACAAGAAACTCTGGTTGAATCAAGGAAAATATGTTGAGACGATATTGTAGAGGTTTAATATGCATGGAAGTAAACCGGTCAAAGTTCATATTCCTATAGGTGTAAAGTTATCTGCAGATCAGTGTCCCAAGACACAGGAAGAAGAAGAGGACATGTCCCATGTTCCATATGCCAGTGTAGTTGGCAGTTTGATGTATGTAATGGTCTATACTAGACCGGACATTGTACATGCAGTGGGAGTTTTGAGTAGGTATATGTCAAAACCAGGGAAGGAGCATTGGACATCAGTAAAGAGGGTCTTCAGGTATTTGCATGGCACTACCAATTATGGATTGTGTTACCAAGGAAGACCAGGATTGGACAAAGTGGTGGACATACATGGCTTTGTTGATGCAGACTGGGTTGGAGATCTGGATCGCAGAAGATCTACAACTGGGTATGTGTTTAACCTATTTGGAGGAGAAATCAGTTGGATGAGAAAAAGACAGGCTGTAGTGGCAGTCTCAACTACATAAGTTGAATACATGGCAACCACTCATGCAAGCAAGGAATCAGTATGGTTACAGAGATTGTGTTCAGGTATTGAGTTGGTACAACAAGCAGTGAGATTAGATTGTGACAGTCAGAGTGCAATATTCCTGGCAAAGAACCCAATTTATCATTCAAAGAAAAAGCATATTGATGTTCAATATCACTTTGTGAGAGACATGGTTGAGGAAAAGAAAGTGTTATTGGAAAAGGTTGACACTTTGAAGAATGTTGCAAATTCATTGACAAAGTCTGTGAGCACAGAAAAGTTCTCCTGGTGTAGAGTAACAATGGGCATTGTTGCCCTGGATTGTTGACTATATATAATATTGTGGACCCTTGGATGCAAAGAAAACAACAAGTGGAATAATGTTGGGTATGTGTTATATTCTTTGCATGTGTGTATGTGGACGCGTCAGGTTCGACAACTGCATCTGACGATCCCTTGTAACGGAATACCTAAAAACATTTTATATATTGTATGGTGAATGGTGAAATTCAAGATAATGAATATAAGAAAGGTTTTCCTGGTTGAGGGTTTCTGGTATAAATCTCTGTGTACTATGTGAATGAGCCATTGATTAATTTCCGTTTTTCTTAAGAATCTATATGCATTGTTGTACTCCACAGGTTTAAAACTTACAGTTTTTGCTAGTCCAAGGGGAGGTGTTGCCCAAACTTGGCCACAAAAGTCTCAAGGAATCATCCAAGAGTAGTGGTGCAAGATCCCTTCACCTTTATCCCTTTCTAAACCATTGTAAGCAGTCCAAGAGAGCCTCTTGGGCTTGCATTCTTTTTTTATCTTCATTATTTGTAAATTGTAAATTATTTTAAATCTTTTTCCCACACATTGCATGTGAGTGGCTTTTCCACCCTTGCAAAATTGTGTTGGCTAGATAAAAGTTTCATTTTTGCAAAGTAATCAAACTTTTTCCCCCTCCATTTACCCCGTATTCCCTCCCCTTTCCACTTTGTAGATCTTGGGTAATAAGAAAGGGCAAAGGACTGTGTGGCTAGTCTAATTAGGCACTCACTTCCATTATTGCTAAAACCATTAAAAATGGGTAACTTGGGAGGCTAGAAGGTGTTGAAGCCAAGGATGGTTTCATGGCATTAAGTTTCCTCCTTGTTGAGTGCCCAAGCATCTTGTATTTGACCTGTGGAGCTAGGGGGGAACCTTGTTGTTCCCTTGTTCAGAACCCAACACTTCCTCTTGGTTGAATGGATAAGGACTTGGGGTAGTAACATAGCTTAAGTTTTCAACATTCACATCTAATTTTCCCTAAGTCAAAGAGAGACCTAAAAATCTATTAAAAGTAACTACACACTTTTCACAACATCTACATCTCAAGCTTTGATATTCCTTTTGTTTCAAACAATTTCTTTTCATGTGAATATCTATTTTCAAAGTATTCTTTATTTCAAGTATTCCTTATTTATTTGAGCATAATTCTTTAAAGTATAAAGTTAATTTTCAATTCATTGTGTAGATATCTCATAAGTTTGTTTCATTATTTTAAAGTTATATTTCTTTCATGTATATTGGAATAAGTGGAACTGGATAATCTTTAGGCACTGGTCTAACTTTTGTTTTATAAGATAAAAAGTTTGTTTGTCATTGAAAGATTGCATTTGCATGATTGCTTGTTATTGGGTTGGGTCTCCTTAATCCTTAACTTAATTAACTCCTATAACTTTAATAAAACATTCACATAGTTTAATAGGGTCTACCCCCCTTAGCTTCCCTAGGAGTGAGCCTAGACGTAAGGAATCTAGATTGAGGTGACAGTGGGTCTGGATTCAAGTTTGTTCCTCCAAGGACACACCAAGTGGGTTGGAGACTCCTTCACATTTGTAGGTGTGTATTAGGATGACAACATCTTTGGCACTGTTGTCGGGGATAAGTCTTTCTATTCCTGAATTACGACTTCTTGTTTTCCTTTTTGTTTTTTCTTTGTTTGACGTTTCTTGTTTGTTTAGAATAAACTTGATCATTTGGCGACTCCAATTCAAAATAATTTGACAAAGTATTCTTCAAGAAAGAACTCACGATTTTCTTAGCTTCATCCTTGAACCTGAAAGGGTTTTTGGAGGAGGTTAGGAAATCTTTATTCTCGTAGGATCTTTAATAATTTTGGGTCCCAATCCATTTCTGTTAGAATTTTTTTTTATTTTTTTTTCTTAATGAATCTAGTTAGAAATGGATGATATGTATAGGCCTATTGATTTTTCTATAATAAGTGGTTATCCACATGTGATTCTAGACAAAAAACCTTTACAAAATTTGCCTTGTTTTCGAAGAAATTTTATTAAGGCTAGAAGTCATGTTATCAAGGTTTCTCATTGCTTTTATAAATGGTGTCACTATGCATCACATGAAGATATAGGAATGGAATTGTTTATCATGTACTTTGATGATGATGATATTGATTAGTTCATGAAACTCAAGGATAACCAAGTTAAAACTTACAAGGAATTGATTGATGCTTTTATGGAAAAATGGAATGAGGAGGAACCTCCAGATATAAAAAGAATCATTTCAAATGTTAAGACATGTTCTTCAACAACTCCTATCGAGGAATTAATAAAGGTTATTAAATCCATAGAGATCATTTGTGTAAATCAGTTAAAAATATTGGAAGCTCACCTTGTTAGTGCAAGTAATTACATTGGATATTTTGATCTTATAGAGCTAGAGCTTCACAGAGAACATGAAAAGGAATTTCATTTGGAAACTCTGAATGAGCCTATGAATGAGTTAGTGACTGATCAAGAGGAAACAAAGGAATTTGAGTTTGAAGTTATTGAATATCTAGATAATTCAAATCCCCACCCGCCTCCTAAAGAACCCATTTCTCCAAAAAAGATCTTCGACAACCTTGATGAAAATAGTGAAGCAGTTTCCTTGACAGTTCCACTTCCAACCTCCTAATCATCAGATGATTCAATACAATATAATGGGAATATGGAAGACAACTTCATTTTACAAATTCCATATGTTATTGGATTAATCGGTAAATGCAGACATAAATTGATCTCCCTAGATCCACCTAGATCTAGAACAAAACAAGATAGGACATGACGCTTTCCCTAAGAACTAATCATTGAATTTACTATCAAACAAGAGATGAGAAACATACCATTCAAATATCGCTTCCTTGTATCTTTTTTGTCCTCGCTCTACTCCAGAGTTCCCATGAAATCGGATCTGCAATGGAACACAAACTAACCAAAGTGAAAGCAACAATAGTAAACTCAATGAAAACTTATGCATGTGTTCAAGGAATCATACAATAAAACGAGAATGGTTTTATGGGAAAGAAACATATCACTGCATTATATTAAGTAAAATTGGAAGATACAACCAAAAACCTTGATGTTGCAAGGTCCCCTTTCAATGGCCCTTTGCTGCAACACACACACTTGCTCCAAACTTGCATGAAGAAGATCCACAATGACTTGATGAACCAAAATGAAGCCCTCAAGCATGAATTGAAGTAGAATTCTTCACACAATTCTTAGCCTATTCAATCTTCATTAAACTTATCCTTTTCCATGAGAAATCTCTCTTTAAATAGGGGAAAGAGAGATGGTTAAAGATATTAGGATGATCCCACCAAATCAGAGAAGCGCGTAATATCCCCTCTATTCGGAAGCCACCTCATCTTCTAGAACTTTCATGAATCTCAACATTTTCTTAGTCTTTTAGCATCGCCGCACCCTAGCTATAGGACAGATTGCAGAGACATCGCAAACTAGTTTCAAGGCATAGTGCGGCAATCAGGCCTTGCCACACCCTAAGTATAGTGCAGTGTGCGACGATCTTCTTTAATAGGGTTTTTGAGAAGAGAAAGCCAGTCACTTTTCTCATGAAGGAAATCTCTTTTGGGAACATGAACACATGTTATAAACGGATAAATTGGGTGACCAAAATAATGTGTAACAGAATGCCCCCCAAAGTATGAGGCTGGAACTCATGACAGCCGAAATACTTTGTAGAATGTGTGTGTGTCGGAAACAAGGAGCACACCAATTGGGAACCTGCAAACAACCAAGCATCTGCATAATATCATACCATTTATGAGGTAGGCATTCCCATGCTCAGACTACCGGTGATTTAAATCATAAATGTCAGTCATGGCCACCAATTATACATTGTAGATCCATGTCATTAAGATTCTGCATAGCCACTAGGAATACACAGTGGATCTATGCTCTAGAAAACTCAAATTCAGACATAGCCATGACACATACAAAGTGGATCTATGTGTCAATACAAATCATGAATACTCTATCGCAACCTGGACCAAAGTGATAAGATCCAGGGTCTTTGATCCCATCATCCGTATGTATGAATCTAGCCATTTGATTATAGGTGCTAAAGTCAAACATGGTAGAAACCACTCGATTATCGGCCCTTGATGAAAATTGTTAACAAGTGCGAGGGAAATCACCATTGATGTCAATGAATCACAATGTACCTTAGTACAATCCAATGAATGTGAATAAATGAGCTGAAGTTGAACAATTGATGGAATCTCTCAATCAGGGGTCAATGATGTGAACCCACTGTTGAAAGTGAAGAAACTTGCCATTGGGGCATGCAGGTTCTAAGGTACTAAATGATTTCTAAGTCTTATTCCCAGATAATGCATTGAAGTTGACAAGAAAAGACTCGTCACAGGAGGGCATTGATGTATCTCACATCAATGACATGAAATAAGTAACAGATTTAAGGTAGATCAAACTATGAAAATGATTCGAAACTGACATAGGGAAGGCCAACATGGTAGGAATTTATGACTGCAGATGGTCGACTCAATAGAGGGCTTGTTTGGGGTTGGACTTCTCTTGAACATATGAATGACACAACCACGATCTTGGCAACATTGACTCAAGGACAACCCAAGATATGAACTTGTGGAAGGCCAAACGAGAGACAAATGAATTTCCCAACCCGGATACAATGATGAAGGGGGTGTCATGTTCAAGAGCGACTATTGCTGCCACTAACACAAATACAAAGACACATTTATTTCCCAAATTCCCCCCCACTATTTCTGGCGAGTACCTCTTTATTTTTACGCAAGCTTGAGGAGGATAACATATGCTTGTTGATGTAAGCTCATCCTTTGGATGAGTCCCTCAGAGTATTTTTAATGAACCCTAAGAAGGAGAGGTTCGGTCCCATATGGGTCTTTTGATGTTTGTTTAACGAGTCCAAACAGACAAAACTCAAGGTTTTTTCATGTTTAGAGAGTCTGAAAAACACTTAAAGAAAACTCCACCAGGTCCTTTTTCGTAAATTAATCTGACGAGATAGAAAAAGAGATAATTTACCGCTTGCGAGATGTTTTCTTCAAATATTTTTACGAGCGTGAAAAGAACAAGATCGCTCGACAATATTTTCATGTTTAGAGAGTCTGAAAAGAGCTTAAAATTAACTCCAGGTGGTTCCTTTTTTGTGTAACCTTTATGAGTCCGAAAACGTGATAAAATTCTACTCGGTTGCATTCTTATTGATTTACGAGCATGAGAACGAACAAAGATTGAGCTCGAGGTTTTTCCTGAAAAACACAAAATGTATCTGTACATGCGACAAATGTAAAAACAAACCAAGAAACGTATCCATGTTCCATCGTTTGCAATCCTAGATTTATTATCTGCGAAAAATCAAACACTTGCAATGTCGTTAGGTCTTTAAGGTTTAGGTGAAACACATAAAATAATATAAAATATAAATGGAAAAGTGAAAAAGTTAATAAATATGGGTAAAAACTTATTTTTACCATTCCATTATTATTCCACCCAAACCTTGTTCCAAAACCCCCATTTTACCTCAAACTTCCACTGCGGATTGCGGGAGGCACGGTTGATCATTGGACAAACGGTCTCCGTTGAATAGGTAATCTTCTTGTCCTCTTCACTTTCCATGGATTAGTTATTGTTTTTATCGGTTAATAGTAGATTTTTTGGGCTGAATTTGTGAGGGTACTTACACGTGGAGGTCGTCGTAGATGCCTTATATTGTGCCCTGCGGTGATCAAGGGTCGCCGTAAGCGGCCCTATGGCCGGCCTGTGGCGATTCTGCACTGTGTGGATGCCTTCGCCTGCGGCATGCGCAACTCAAAAACTTCTTAAGAGATGTTTAGCCAAAAAAATCTCCAGGGAGGCAAATAAAGATACTAATCTCTCCTTGTGGTTCCAATGCAAGTTTTTGATGGTCAAAATGTTGGAATGGAGGGAGAGAGAGCATGAGAATGAGGATTACTTCACCGGGAATGACCCAGGAACGGTTAATGCCCTCTGATAGTGTGCGCTGTTAAAATTCTTGAAGATCCAGGGCATGCGGGCCTAGTTAAGGTTGCTCGAATATTTAGTCCACATGTGGGATGTGGACCAACAGGGATTCCATGTGGGAGCCCACATACTCACTCTAGACATCGAGGATATCTATTTTTTGACGAGGCTATATCGCTGTGGATCTCGTGTGACATTGATAGGAAGCATGGGTGGTGGTATGTTGATGAATGAGTACATTCAGCAGTATTGTGTACCAGAGGCTGAGAGACGTAGCGGCAAGGTCACTATTAGGGATGTCCGATATTTACTCTTATGGACCATCCTTTTCACCATCACATGTATGGCAGGGAGTGCATCTCCCCATATGGATCTTCAGATCTACTTTCAGTATACAATGGAGTGCATGGAGCCCCGAGTCTTTAACTGGTGTGACGGGGTCCTCAGGATCATGAAAAAACAGTTGACCAAGTGTAGGAAAGGTCACCTGAAACAGTTCGGATACAGGTCGATTTTGGTGTCCTTTTCCTGGAGAGGGTTCCACACTTGCGCCTACAGGTAGAGTAGGGCATACCAGCCCCACAAGATCCAAGAATGAAGAGGTGGTGTGACCTCATGGCTCGGCATGTGACTGGTCCTACATCTATATTGTCAAAGAGATTTTTGATTAGTCATCGAATTAAGAACATAAAAAAATTTCATATTTAAAAAAATTACAAAAAACAACCCACACAAATCCAGGGCATGAGGGCATGAGGATTGGGCCCTCATGACCTGGATCTTGAATAATTTTAGTATCCCACACTGTCGGAGGGCATTAACCGTTCTTGGGTCATTCCCGATGAAGTAATCCTCATCCTCATGCTCTCTCTCCCTTCATTCCAACATTTTGACTGTCAAAAACCTGCATTGGAACCACAAGGAGAGATTAGTCTCTTTATTTGCCGCCCTGGAGGTTTTTATTGGCTAAACATATCTTAAGAAGTTTTTGAGCTGCGCATGTCGCAGGTGAAGGCATCCACACAGTGCGGAATCGTCACAAGCTGGCCATAGGTCCTCTTGCGGCGACCCTTGATCACCGCATGGCACGATATAAGACACTTGCGGCGACCTCCGCGCGCAAGTACCCTCACAAATTCAGCCCAAAAAATCTACTTTTAATCAATAAAAACTAAATTAGTCCATCGAAAGTGAAGAGGACAAGAATATTACCTATTCAGCGGAGACCACTCGTCCAATGATCAACTATGCCTCCCGCAATCCGTAGTTGAAGTTTGAGGTAAAATGGGGGTTTTGGAACAAGGTTTGGGTGGAATAAAAATGGAGTGGTAAAAAGAAGTTTTTTCCCATATTTATTAGTTTTTTCACTTTTCCATTTATATTTTATATTATTTTATGAGTTTCACCTAAACCCTAAATACCTAACGGCATTGCAAGTGTTTGATTTTTCACATATGATAAATCTAGGAGTGCGAACGATGGGACATAGATACGTTTCTTGTTTTTTTTTTACATTTGTCGCATGTATAGATACTTTTTGGGTTTTTTAGGAAAAATCTCAAGCTTAATCTTTGTTCGTTCTCATTCTCGTAAATAAATAAGAACACAACCGAGTAGACTTTTATCACTTTTTCGGTCTCGTCAGATTAATTTACGAAAAATGACCTTGTGGAGTTTTCTTTAAGTGTTTTTTAGACTCTCTAAACATGAAAAACCCATGAGTTTTCTCTCTTTGGACTCATTAAACAAACATCGAAAGACCCATATGGGACCAAACCTATCCTTCTTAGGGTTCATTAAAAATACTCTGAGGTACCCATCCAAAGGATGAGCTTACATCAACAAGCATATGTTATCCTCCTCAAGCTTGCGTAAAAATAAAGAGGTACTTGTCAGAAATGGTGGGGGAAAATTTGGGAAAGAAATGTGTCTTTGTATTTGTGTTAGTGGCAGTAATAGTCGCTCTTGAACATGACATCCTCTTCATCATTGTATCCGGGTTGAGAAATCCATTTGTCTCTCGTTTGGCCTCCGCAAGTTCATATTTTGGGTCGTCCTTGAGTCAATGATGCCAATATCATTGTCGTGTCATTCATATGTTCAAGAGAATTCCAACCCTAAACAAGCCCTCTATCGATTCGACCATCTGTAGACATAAATTCCTACCATGTCGGCCTTCCTTGTGTCAGTTTCAAATCATTTTCATACTTTGATCTACCTCAAACCTATTACTTATTTCGTGTCATTGATGGGGGATACATCAAGGCCCTCTTGTGACGAGTCTTTTCTTGTCGACTTCAACTCATTATCCGAGAACAAGACTTAGAAATATTTTGGTACCTTAGAACCTGTATGCCCCAATGAAAGGTTTCTTCGCTTTCGACAGTGGGTTCACATCATTGACCCCTGATTGAGAGATTCCATCGAGTGTTCGACTTCAGCTCATTTATTCACATTCGTTGGATTGTACTAAGGTACCTTGGGAGTCATTGACATCAATGGTGACTTTCCTCACACTTGTTAACGGTTTTCATCAAAGGCCGACAATCAAGTGGTTTCTACCATGTTCAACTTCAGCACCTGTAATCACATGGCTAGATTCCCCAGTATGGTCGCCAATTTTGTTATTGGATTAATCGGTAAATGCAGACATAAATTGATCTCCCTAGATCCACCTAGATCTAGAACAAAACAAGATAGGACATGATGCTTTCCCTAAGCTCTAATCATTGAATTTACTATCAAACAAGAGATGAGAGACATACCATTTAAATATCGCTTCCTTGTATCTTTGTTTTCCTCTCTTTACTTCAGAGTTCCTATGATATCATATCTGTAAGGGAACATAAACCAACCAAAGTGAAAGAAACAATAGTATACTCAATGAAAACTTATGCATGTGGTCAAGGAATCATACAATAAAACGAGAATGGTTTTATGGGAAAGAAACATGTCACTGCATTATATTAAGTAAAAGTGGAAGATACAACCAAAAGCCTTGATGTTGCAAGGTCCTCTTTCAGTGGCCCTTTGATCCAACACACACATTTTCTCCAAACTTGCATGAAGAAGATCCACAATGACTTGATGAACCAAAATGAAGCCCTCAAGCATGAACTGAAGTAGAATTCCTCACACAATTCTTAGCCTATTCAACCTTCGTTAACCTTATCCTTTTCCATGAGAAATCCCTCTTTATATAGGGGAAAGAGAGATGGTTAAAGAGATTAGGATGATCCCACCAAATCAAAGAAGTGAGTAAGATCCCCTCTATTTGGAAGCCACCTCATCTTCTAGAAGATCCTCTTCTAGAACTTTCGTGAAGCTCGACATTTTCTTAGTCTTTTAGCATCGCCACACCCTAGCTATGCCTTTTAGCTCGACATTTTCGTGAATCTCCATCTTAGGATGGAAGATGGAGATTCTGTGACAGAACATATAAATGCCTTTAATACTTTGGTAAGTCAACTTGGCTCTGTTAATATTACGATTGCAGAAGAAGATACGTGTATTACTTTGTTATGTTATTTTCCAGACTCTTGGGATAATCTGGTTGTAGAAATAGATAGTACCACTCAATCTACATTGAAGTATGAGGATGTAGTTGCATCCTTGTTATTTGAAGAGATGAGGCGAAAAAGCATGGATGGACACAACACAGATGCTTTATTTGTAAGAGGGCGTACCGAAGACAGAAACCTTGGTAAGCCTTCGGGGTGGAGATCTAAATATACATGTAGATCTAAGTCTTTAGGAAAATCTTTGAGGAAATGTTGGAAGTATAGTAAAACATGGCATTATAAGAAAGATTGCAAGTCTAAGAAGGTTGAAAAACCAAAGGGATATGATAGTACCTCTTCCACAGAGGCGAAAACCTCCACTGAAGAAGGAGGTGATGTTTACCTAGCATCTACAAGTACACATGAAAACCACGATGTATGGTTGATCGACTCAGGTGAATCATACCATATGAATCCTCACAGGGAGTGGTTCTCTGAATATGAAAAATATGATGGTGGTGATGTATTCCTAGGAGATAACTCGACACCAAAAATCTTTGGACGTGGAAGGGTTAAGTTGTTGCTAAAAGATGGAAGGATTAGAAATCTCCCTAGGGTTCTACACATTCCAAAACTAGCTAGGAGCCTAATATTTGTAAGCAATATGGATGATGCAGGAGTGGATATTGTATTTGGGAAGAACACTTGCAAGATGGTACGAGGAGAAATGGTGTTGATGAGGGGAGTTCAATGTAGAAATCTATACAAGTTGTTGGGAAGCACTTATACTAATGGGTGTAACAGTTATGTTGTCCTTGAGCAGAGAAATGAAGGAGACAAGACCAATACTGTCCCAGAAAAGAAGACCATCATGTGGCATCAAAGACTGGAGCATATTGGAGAAAAGGGCCATCGAACACTACACGGTAAATGTATGGTTGAAGGTATGTCTAATTGCACTCTGGATTTTGATTTCTGTGAACATTGCATATATGGTAAACAAAATCTAGTAAGATTCTCATCTGGTGCTACAAGAGTAAAGGGGATCTTAGAGTTGATACACAATGATGTGTTTGGACCTGTYCCTGTTCCATCTCTAGGTAAATATGTGTATTATGTTTCATTCATAGATGATTTTTCAAGGAACACATGGATTTATTTTCTTAGAAAGAAATCTGAGGTATTTGATAAATTTAAAGAGTTTAAGGCTTTGGTAGAAAATCAGACAGAGAAGAAAATAAAGACATTGAGAACAGATAATGGTAGAGAATTCTGCAGAAATGAATTCGAAGAATTCTGTAAGAAGTGTGGTATATCAAGGCAGAAGACTACTCCATACACTCCTCAACAGAATGGAGTTGCAGAAAGTATGAACATGACACTAATGGAAAAAGCAAGGAGCATGCTCAACAGTGCTGGGTTAGGACAAGAATTCTAGGTAGAGGCAGTGGGTACATCATGTTACCTGGTCAATCGATCACCTTCATCAACGTCGGATGGTAAAACTCCACACGAGGTATGGTCTGGAAAGAAACCCTCTCTTCAACATCTTAGAGTGTTTGGTTTTGATGCTTATGTACATGTTCCAAAGGAAAATAGGAGTAGATGGATAAAAAGGTTGAAAAGTGTATCTTTATTGGTTATAAAGATGGTGTGAAAGGTTATAAGCATTGGAACCTAGAAACCAAGAAGATTGTTTACAGTCGAGATGTTGTTTTCAGAGAGGTAAAAGATGTGTCCAAACATGAATTCCTACCAATGCAAGACGAACTTGAGAAAATAGAGCTTGAGTTGGATGATGAAAAATATGAATCATCTGAAGAAGAGGAAGTAGAAGAAGAAGAGGAAGAAGAACCTCATACCCCAGTATTGAGAAGATCGGTGAGAGATAAAAGGCAACCAGAAAGGTATAGTCCACTTGATTTCCATTCCAATTTTGCTTTATCTATTACTGATGATGATCCCAGAACTGTCAAGGAAGTAGTGAATTCAGATGATAGTAAACTCTGGAAGAAGGCCATGGTTGAAGAAATTGATGCTTTGGATAAGAATGAGGCATGGGATATAGTTGAGTTGCCAGCTGGAAGAAAATCTGTTGGTAGAAAAGGGTTGTTTAAGAAGAAGTTTAATGCACAAGATAAAGTGGAGAAATACAAAGCTCGGTTAGTAGCAAAAGGTTATTCCCAGGTAGAGGTAATTGACTTTGGTGAGATTTTTTATCCTGTTGCTAAGTTAGCTTCTATTAGATTTCTTTTATGTATTGTTGTTGCTTTTAATCTTGAAGTGGAATAGATGGATGTGAAGACAACATTCCTACATGGGGATCTAGAACAATAAATCTACATGAAGTAGCCATAAGGCTTTGTAGTGAAGGGAAATAAAGAGCTGATCTGTAAGCTAAAGAAGTCACTATATGGTCTGAAGCAATCACCTAGGATGTGGTACCAAAATTTTGACACATACATCCTTGGATTGAGATTTGTAGGAGGTAAGGCTGATCACTGTGTATATTCCAAGCAGGTTGGTAATCACTTCATTTATATAGTGTTGTATGTTGATGACATGTTGTTGGTAGGAAATAACATGGATGTTATCAAGGAGGTGAAATCACAACTCTCCTCTGTTATTAGATAAATCTGTAGGTGCAGACACTAACCGATCTCCCTATATCCACCTAGATCTAGAACAAAGTAAGACAAAACATGACTCTTTTCCTAGATTTTGACCATTGAATTAACTAGGAGGCAAGAACAAATAACTTACCTTATTATCGCTTCCTATGGTTTTTGTTGCTCCCGCTTCACTCCAGTGCTCTCGTGCAGCCAAGACCAAGACAACACAAACCAACCAAAGTGAAGATAGCACAATCTATTCAACAGTCAATCTAT
>ML783067.1:315756-327085 GCA_009831015.1 Picea engelmannii
TACATGCATTAAAGGATTTGTGTATATGATTTGGATAATTTGTAGGATTAAAGTATAATCATCCAAAGTATAGGTCAATTTAGGTTCCCTAGATACAATCTATAGGTTCTTCCCTGAAATTGTAAATAAGGGTTGGTAAACTTTATAATTCATGGGAAATACAACTTTTTTTAATTGAATGGACCATGAAAGTAAACTAAATTGGAAATGATTCTAGAATCCTGGATATTCATAAATACATGTACTTTCAATGCAAAATAAAAAATTATGGAATGTACATGTGTCAATTGTTTAAAAAAATTGTAATGGTATTCCATCTTCAATTATTCGTTTATGATCGACTTTGGACATTTTCCATTTTCTAACATTTTTTTTTTTTTTTGTTGAACTTCTATTAACTTTATGTACGTTGTACATACCAAATGACTATATTGACAATTCGTGACATCTGACTGGTAGTCTTGAAAGTGAACATGAGTATCGGTTTGATGGGTTTCTTGAAAAAAATATCCTTTCAATACAATGGATCCTCTTTCATATATAAAACCATTATCATCAAAATCTTTTAATAGTCTCATCTTTTGTTCTGTGCATCGCATCAAATAATATTTCACGTTTTCAGTGTTGTCTACTGGTGCAACCATGGAAAAGACATCTCCTGCAAATAATTGGATATATTGAACAACAAATAGTTTGTGTTAGATTATCACACAAGTACATCTACAAGTTATTTGAAAAAATTTAAACATAAAACTTACCTTCTCTAACAAGATCAAAAACTCTATTGCCATCAACTGACACTATAGTTTCATTTGATTCCATCTCCTCTGAGCTTGCAAGTGGAATTTTCCCTTTTATATTAAGTTCGACATGTTTCCAAGATTTAACATATTTTGCATTTTCATTTTCGCAAATATCTATGGATTTTGTATCCTCTATGAAAACTGAACAAAAATAAGACTCATTTCTTCTATCAAATGAAAACACATTTTGATAATGTTTTGTTTTAACTGAATATATTTTTTGTGTCCCATGTATTGTACTGGCGTCATATGGGATTGATCTATTTACATCTTGGATTCCAACATACCAAAAACACCTGCACAAGACAAAAACTTGTTAACTCGAAATCTCTCAAGAAAATGATTGAAGATTGAATATAAATTTGAACACGTTCAAATAAAAATATCCTGTGTACATGTGTAACATGTATATATAGACACACCTGCGCACATCCCTTGATGGATTATATTCATGGCTTAGCACCATTTTGCACCATTCAACAACTTGTTCAGTGGATTCAAATCGATCGGCATGAGGGTTCATCTGATACCTTTGAAGTGCTCATTTTACACATGCTCCTACACCGTCGTGCTCTCCTTTTCCATGATCAGTCTCAAAAMAATTCCAACAATGTATAATGTTTGATTTTTTATGAAGACRACATAACCAATAGAATGATCGTGAAGATTTGAACTGACCCGCACACCCATCTGATCATATCCAATGTCGATCGAATCTGATTTTGCGTTATTCCAATGAATCATAAAATTTATCAAAATAATGTTGTACATAATGTGTGTCGTGTGCTCGATCATCACTTATATAAAAGTGATATTCTTTAATAACATGTCGATTGTCATTGGTGCTTTCTATGTTATCAAGACTCCATTGAGCATGTCTATATAGAATGTGGACAAATATCGTGACTTGATCAGAATGATAATATTCACTTTGTATTTCTTTTTGTGCAATGAATGTGTAATTCTCTACAAAATCAACTACATACAAATTGTCCCTGGTGGAAACACTTCACGAGATTGTTTGAATTGTAGGTATTTCCATTGAGCTCTATGTGAATGCTTGGTGTATTTATAAATTTCTTCCTCAAACTTATTCAAAAAATCTATCACATAAATTTTATCTATTCTCAAATCAATCCTTTTGGAAATAACATTTGAAGAATGTGGAGCCATGTTGTTGATATATTCATATCTCTTCCAGTTGACTGTTATATTAGAAAATGATTGATCATTCATATCAATATGATACTTTGAGTGAAACAAACTTATATTTCCACAACAATCACATTTCTTTCCACCAATACATTTTTTTTTTGTAAAATAAATCATCACCTTCTCTTTCACATAGAATTTCAGACATAAAAACACGGAATGTGGAAGGAGGAGGTGAACTTGGCCATAAAGTTTTACCAAAATAAAAAAAAGTGTCGTAATACAACTCAAATTCCATATGATAACGACAACAATAAGTGTCACGAACAGTGATGGGTCTAACAAACCATGGTTCTTGTTGCACAAATGCATTGATGAAAATTTTAACTTCTTTGTGCTCTTCTTTGAACTTAATGAACAATTCTATTTGTGTCATTGAAAATATATGTTTTGGATGTTCTTCATATTGTTTTCATGCTATTCTTCGTCGCAACACATCCCTTGTATGTGGTGAAACACAATATTCTTCCAACCAACAATTACGGGCCAATTCTTTAACATTTTCTGCAAGTCTATCTTTGTAGGGTTGTCTAGAAATCACTATCCAACAAGCGAGTTCATCATTTGCATTTATTTTCAATCGAAATTTTCTATGTTTGTGCAATGTGTTTCTTGAAGTTCCCATCGTTTTTTCCATGTGTCGTGTCAAACGATATTTTATATTGCTAGATGAAACAATTGTTGTTTGTATCACTCTACGTGCAACATTGACATATTTTTTTCAAGATTTTCCAAAAGCTTTTAATACACTAGTTATATTGTCAAACACATTTTGTTTCACCTTTGTATCTTTTGTCGAATTTTGAATACCCAATAATGATGTAGCTTCTTTTAACTTTCTTGACTTTATTAGACAGAGTAAAAGTTGAGCTTGTACTGTTACTGATTCATCTTTGAAAAAAGTATTATACATATTCTTAGTTTTATATCTTATATAATGCTTATCTTTTTTCTTCCCAAATTTGTCAATATCAACATTTTCTAATATTTCATCGTCAATGTTGATAGATTATCCTACATATTTCAATTTAAAGTTTATATTAAAAAACAAAATCCAAACATAAATTCACTAAACTATATATACAAGTGTTCATCTTGTATTATCTAAATTTATGTACATGCCTATAGGTGATTCGTCTTTTTCTTCAATTTCGGTTTTAATGTCTTCTGCTTCAATTTTGGTTTCAACGTCTTCTTCGACATTATGAGACAAATCTATTTATGTTTTTTGAAAAACATCAAATTGTAATTACAATCAATTATATTAAACAATATTTTAAATTTGAATTCTATACTTTTAATATAGACAATATGTGCATGCATACCTGGTTGGACTTCTTCTTGTTGAAAATCTCTAGTTACATTATCATTGTTTCTTTCTTCAATATTTGCATGTTCTCGTTTCTTTCTCCAATAATGCTCTTTCCTTTGTTCGTTATGGAGAGTATCATCTCGAGTGCGATCAAATTTTCTCTTGCGCAAACTTTTGTTTCCCATGACTTTTATAGTTATCTGTAAAAGATATGTTCAACAAAGACTTTACCTTGAAAAAATGCTCAACATTTATCTTTCAACATATAAATTATTATTCCAATAAAAACTTGAACAAACATCAATTACTTTATTCAACAAAAACCAAAAAGATGATTTGAAACTTTGTTTAGGTGCTCTAGAAAACCATTAAACAAGCAATGAATCGTGTTAAATGTGTTTGGCCGAAAGCGTATTTAAACGATTTGGCGTGAAATGAAACGATACGACGTGTCTTTTCATTTTTTCCGATCAACGGAATTTGCTCAACCATTTTTCGATCGAAACAAGGTTTTTTCGATCGAAAATCTTGGAAATTGTTTAGTTTTGACGATTTCCGTTAGAATTTAATTTTTTGGCCAAAATATTCCTAGTTGGTTGTCCACCATGACAATCTGATCAAGAAATTCATAAAAATTTTACAAGGCTTGCCAGACTTCAAAGTTTGGTTGAATAAAGAAAGACACATCTTTCTTGGGTGGTTTATTCTCAAGAAAAATCCAAGTTGATAAAACTTGGAAAGGGATCGTCAACGAGTCATCCCAGATAGGGATGTTTCATACAACTGAGGTCTTATTTCATCCATGACATGGCCAATCCTAATTCTTTCCACCTTAGCCATTTTGATGGTAAAACCTCAAGCTATTTTTCAAATGATGAGCCATTTGGTGTCCAAAGGGGCACCCTCTGTAATGTATCTCTAACATTTTTCCTTTGAGTTTTGTTACTTTTTCATTTATCAATATAGTTCATTGTATAGTCATTTCATTTATTGATTATTGTTTATTTTTTCACACATGTACTTATGTTGGTTATTGGTGAGAACTTTTTTTTGCAGATTTTGAGGTTCTCGTATGCTCTCCTTCCCAAAGATCGAACACACTTCCCCATGTGGAGCTATATGTTGACCACCAAAGTGTCAACGTCATGTACCATGAAGATATGTACCTTAGGGTATGCAAATGTTGAAGACTTATGGATCAGTAGGGAATTCTACCCCCAAACTTTCGTTTTCTCTCTCTTTGTCTCCACAGAATGTCCACTCCTTTGCGTGGGAAATTTTTTAACGTAACAAGTTAGCATGGGTAAAGTTTTGTAATTTAGTTGTCTAGGAATTTATCATTAGGGAATTCCTTTCATCTAGTGTTTTTTTTCCTCAGGTAATTAATTTTGTTTTTTCAACGATTTTAATTACTTGAGTTTTTTACTCAATAATCCTCCAAAGTGGTGAAATACATTCTAATGATCGATACAAATAGGTGAATAAGGTCTAAAAGTGTTGTAAATGACCATGCTAGACATCTCCTAGAGTCTTGAGGAATTCCGTAAAGTTTTGATATGATTTTTTTATAATTAAAATTTTCCGTAAATTGGAAATTTTTAATTATTTTTGATGTAAAATGTAAAAAATTGGTCCTTGGGGATTTTGTATAGGGGTATGAGTACTAAAAAAAATATTCTTATGACCCTTACACCCTTGGACCAAATTTCAACTCAATTGGACACGTTTTGCTAGGCCAATGTCCATGAAGAGTCTAAGTGAGTAAAGAATCAACAAATAATTGGCTAAATTAAAAATGCCAAATTTTGCCTAAAGTTGTAAAACATGAGAAAATGGAGAAAATTATTTCCCAAGTCATTTCTGTGTATTAGGGGGTCAAATAAATTAAATTCCCCCCTTTCCTACCTCTCATACAACTTAACTTTAGAGAGGGGGGGGGGGGGGGGGATTTGTCTCTTGTGGGGCTCACCATCTCCATTGGATTGGTCATTTGGTGATGGGGACCACATGGGGGGGCCATTCCACACCTTGGGTGAACCCTTGGGGATTTATAAAGAGGTTTAAACTTCGTATAAGGTGTTTCTTCCCCCATTTTTGAGTTTCCTCTCCTAATGGGAGTTCCCTTCTATCATGATGTCGTCGTCCCCCCTTGAGTGAGCCTCCCTCTTTTGGAGTGACACTTGGAGAACATGCAAGGGGGGTCTCCTCTCCCTATATCCCTTAAAATAAGGCCTCCTCTCCTCATTTTGACATGAATTTTGATAGAAACTCCATGCTACCCAAATTTATCCTCACTCTCTCTTGCTCTCTCCCCATTTCTCTTATGTAATCTTGTTGCCATATTGCAACCATTCTTTTCAATAATAGAATTGAATCTTTTGAGGATCTCTTGGTGTTATTGTGGTGATATATTGGTGTTATATTGGAGTACTCTTAATGTTCTTGTTTGGTGTTCTTTTGAGGTAATATTTCTGCAATTTATATTCATCTTGCTCACATTGTTTTACTTGAAAAACCCCAAGCAAATCATTTTGCTAAGGATAAATCTATAGTAATATTGTTGTAGGTTTATGTGAGTTGTTTTTCTTTGAGTTTTCAAAGTATTTTGTGAACCATTTTGAAGAAATCACTTTCTTGTTTCATTGTATAACAAAGATTTACTAGTTGCAGGTTACCAAAGCTTGGAAGAGTGGACTCCAAAAGCTCCAATTCTCTTCACTAAAATTTCCGATATAATTTCAGCACTCTTTTATCTATTTTCTACATTTATTTCTCTTCTAAATCTTTCTTTCCAAACAATCTTTAAGTTCATATTTTGTACATAGAAATTTTTGTTTTATAGACTAACCAAAACTAACTCATTCTAAATGATTTTTAACATTTTCCAGCAAGCATATCTTGTTGTTTTATGCAGGTTTTGGCCAGTCCAAGGGGAGGTGCTGCCCAATCTTGGCCACAAAAAACTCCAGGAATCGTCCAAGAGTAGTGGTGCAAGACCCCTTCACCTTTATCCCTTTCTAAAGAATTGTAAGCATCCCAAGAGTCTCTCTTGGGATTACACTCTTTTCTTATCTTCATTATTTGTAAATTGTAAATTATCTTAAATCTTTTGCCCACACCTTGCTTGTGAATGGCTTTGCCACCCTTGCAAAATCATGCTGGCTAGTTAGAAGTTTCATTTTTGCAAAGTAATCAAACTTTTCGCCCCACCATTTGCCTCATATTCTCTCCCCTTTCCACTTTGTTGATCTTGGGTAATAAGAAAGGGAAAATGATTGTGTGGTTGGTCTAATTAGGCACTCACTTCCATTATTGCTAAAACCATTAAAAATGGGTGACTTGGGAGGCTAAAAGGGGTTGAAGCCATGAAAGGTTTCACGGTACTAAGTGTCCTCCTTGTTGAGTGCCCAAACATCTTGGATTTGACTTGTGGAGCTAGGGGAGAACCTTGTTGTTCTCTTGTTGAGCACTCACCACTTCCTCTTGGTTGAAGGGATAAGGACTTGGGGTAGTAACATAACTTAGGTTTTCATTATTCACATCTAATTTCCCCTAAGTCAAAGAGAGACCTAAAAATCTATTAAAAGTAATCGACACACTTTTTACATCTACATTTCAAGCTTTGCTATTCCTTTTGTTTTAAGATATTTACTTTCAAGCAATTTGTTTTCATGTGAATATCTATTTTCAAAGTATTCTTTATTTCAAGTATTGTTTATTCATTTGAGCATAATTCTTTAAAGTATAAAGTTGTTTTTCAATTCATTGTGTAGATATCTCATAAGTTTGTTTCATTATTGTAAAGTTATATTTCTTTCATGTATATTGAAATAAGTGGAATTGGATAATCTTTAGGCACTTGTATAACTTTTGTTTTATGAAATAAAAGGTTTGCTTGTCATTGAAAGAATGCATTTGCATGATTACTTTTCATTGGGTTGAGTCTCCCTAATCCTTAACTTAGTTAACTCCTAGAACTTTAATAAAACATTCACATAGTTTAATAGGGTATACCCCCTTTGGCTTCCCTTGGAGTGAGCATATAGATGGAAGGAATTCATATTGAGGTGACAATGGGTCTGGATTCAAGTTTGTACCTCCAAGGACACACCAAGTGGGTTGGAGACTTATCCACGTTTCTAGGTGTGTATTAGGACGACAACACCTCCTAATACAATGAAAATGATGATATAATAAAAAAAATGATTTATCATAATCAAGTACGTGTATTCATTTTAACAATGATATAACATAAAACAATAGGGTGCATTGATTTCAATAATAATAAAATAACATAAAACAATAAGGTGCATTGATTTCAATGATAATAATATGAAAAATGACTCACTGCATTAATTAATTGAAGAAATGTCATGAAGGAAATTAATCCTCTATATTTATTTCAGTGATAAGTTGTTGAAGTCATGAACTTTGTTTGGTTATGTGTGATTTATCTATTACTATTTACTATTTAGAGCAATAGGAGCATTGATTTCACCGATATAACATAAAACAATAGTGTGCACTGATTTTAGTGATACTAATACAACATAAAACAACAAGGTGCATTGATTTCAATGATAATACTATGAAAAATGACTCAGTGCATTCATTAATTGAAGAAATGATACGAAAAATGACTCAGTGTATTAATTAATTGAAGAAATAATACGAATGAGCCTGTCATAAATTCAATGAAACGTTGAATGAGCCTCTCATAAATTCAATGAAACGTTAAATTAGTTGTTGTAGAGGCAATCCTTTTGGATTTTCAAATAATTTTTCATAGAACTGAATCAATAGGGCGCATTGATTTTAGTGATAGTGATATAACATAAAACAGTAGGGTGCATTGATTTAAGTGATAATACCATGAAAAATGATTCAGTGCATTAATTAATTGAAGAACTGGCATGCATTAATTAAAAGAATAATATAATTTCAAAATAGAAATTGTAAGTTAAAGTCGTATACTTTGTTTGGTTATGAGTGATTTATCTATTACTATTTACTATTTGGAGCAATATGAGCATTGCTTTCACTGATAATACTATGAAAAATGATTTAGCGTATTAATTAATTGAAGAAATGATACCAAGAAAATTAACACAATGTTAAATGATTTAGAGCAATTAGTTGCATTGATTTAATGCAAAAAATATGGATTGATTTAAGTGATAATACAACAAAAAAGGATTTAGCATAATCAAGTAGTTGTATTCATTTTAATAATGATATAACATAATATAATAGGGTGCATTGATTTTAGTGATAATACTATGAAAAATGATTCAATGCATTAATTAATTGAAGAAATGATACAAATGAAATTAATCCTCTATATTGATTTCAACGACATTGTCTAAATGTTCTACGAAATGTTTTTTTTTTTCTCTCTAGAATTCAACAACATAAATATACACAAAACCACTATTTATCGTTGTTTAAAATCCATTTCTAAATGCAGAAATTGATTCAGCATGCTCAAAAACCCCTGGAGCACTTAGATTATACAGAAATAATCACAAAAATCTATGGATCTAACAATTTCTTGCCAGATTTAAGGAAAATGTCCCCTGAAAAAACCATCGGAGAAGAGTCATTTTGTAGAACGTTTAGACTAAGACGATTTAAATAATGTAGTGAAAATAAATTTCAAAACAAATATTATAAGTTGAAGTAGTGTACTTTGTTTTCTTATATGTGATTTATCTATTAGTATTTGCAGATTAAAAAAATTATAATATTAAGATACAAATGAAATTAATCCTCTATAATGAAGGGTGAGATACAACAAATCATCAAGTGAAATGAATTAAGGTGAAAACAAATTTCAAAACATATATTTTAAGTTGAAGGTGCTTCCCTAAATATGGCCCTCGTATAACAATTTATTGATCTACCTTTCAATTTATACACTTGCACTTGCGTTGAGTCAATACGTTCTGGACTTTGGCAAGGACCCTGTTATAAATTCAATGGAGCTTTAAATTAGTCTCCATGGAGGAAATCCTTCTGGATTTTCAAATATTTTTTCAGAGGACTAAAGCAATAGGGTGCATTGATTCCAGTGATAGTGATATAACATAAAACAATATGATGCATTGATTTTAGTAATAATGATATAACATAAAACAATATGGTGCATTGATTTCATTCCTCTATATTGACTTCAAATATGAGATACAACGAATCATCAAGTGAAATGAATTCAACAATAAAGTAGTGAAAACAAATTTCAAAATAGATATTATAATGTGAAGTCATGTACTTTGTTTGGTTATTTGTGATTTATTAGTATTTTCACATTAAAACAATTATAATATTAAGATATATAAAATTGTGCTCAACCTAAAAATGGAGAAAAGCAAAAGAAGAAAGATTGATATTGATCACTATGTAAATATTTGTAATTTACTACATTGTTATTATTATCACATTTTTCATCATTCTACATCTTTACATTTTATATTCAACTTATTCCTCATGTAACTCATTAATTATACTTTTATACTCTCTATATTATCAACAAATTGATGTAACTAAATAAATTTCAAATGATCATATTAATCTTTAACATATAAATATACACATTGTTGTTCATCTACAAAGTTTGTGTGACCACTCACAATTCAAACCAACATAAATCCATCTTAACCCTGTACTGATAGAGATCAAATCTCACTTCGAGAAATTCTCTTGATAAATCCAGAATTAAAATGGATCTATATTAATATCATCAAAACTAAGCATCAATTAAAAAAAATTAAAATATCAAATTTTAAAACTTTGAAAAATGCTTTTTTATTTTTCAAAATTTCTATTACTATAAAATATATAAAAACATTACAAAACTTAACAAACAAATTAAAATTAATGTATAGTAAAAGTTGTTGGACTTAAAAACGATTTCAATATACATTGATAGAGAGATTAATGTATAGTAAAAATTGTTGGACTTAAAAACGATTTCAATATACATTGATAGAGAGAGGTATAATAAAATAGTCCCATCAAACTATCTCACCCAATAAGAATGGAAATAAATCCAATATTAATATTATTTTTTTTAATTTCAAAATTTAATTTTGAATTTTTTTATAAAATTTAAAGTAATTCAAAGTGAAATATATTTGATTTTGAATGGATTATTATATATTATTGAAGGTAGGTATAATAAACTCAATCTTACATGATAATTTAAAGGATGGAAATGTATAAATGTTTGAGGATATTTTTGTGAAAATATTTAAATTTGTAAAGATTTTATATAATTTTTATAAAATTTGGGCTATTATTAAGGTAAAATAATTTTAAAATTACTTTAAAAAAATGAAAATTAACTAAGAAAAAAACATGAAAAATTAGCCCATGAACAATATATAGATCTTAAAAGTTTCCATATATAAATACTCACCATATTATATTACATTTTCTCTTTGTAGATTTATATATGTATGTTTATTATCACCTTAAAGATGTAACTTGTAAAGTAAAAATTTAGATATAATTTGTAGATTCATAAATGCAATTTGTAATCTATTTATATATTAATTAAAAATAAATAAATGATTTTTTTTTCTTAAGCACATCTACATTTATGATGATGATGATGATGATGATTAACGTCCACTAAGACCTAATTGGTCTATCGGACCTTAAGAGGGTAAGTGATTACTTGTGATTCTTTAGAATTTTGTTTCTGTGCTCGAAAAGCATTAAGAGAAGCTTTCCAAGATCACCATACTTTTGTTGAGTTAAGAGGTTAGGAAGGTTGGTAGTGTGATCAATATTTTGAAAATGAGATCTAATATGGGTATAGGCTGGACAATCTAAGAGAAAATGCTTTTCATCTTCAACCCTCTTAGTGTCACAAATGTGACACACTCTTTCATCCCATGGCGTTTTAGGAATTGACCAATGCCCAGTTTCACTATGGAGCTCGTGAGAATTTGTTCTTATCTTAGCAATGCTTATTTTTTTCTTTACACTTGGCAAAACA
>ML783067.1:328280-354620 GCA_009831015.1 Picea engelmannii
ATAATTTTTAATTAGTTGTAAAATAAATATATTTGTTTGCTTGTTTGCTTTTCCCTCCTAGTTTGAAAACGGGGTGAGTTATGTAGATGTGTCACCTTCTACGTTTGTGACGTAACGTGTCTCTAGTTTGGCCAAATAAATTGTAACGTTCATATTTTGACATTTTGCATATCCCATGGCCATTAGAGCTCTGTCACCCACCCTGGTATGATAGTGACAGGCATCCTAACACATATTCTAAGGATCTTGGAAGTTGGAGTTGGCGGCCTAGTGCAGCCAAAGGAAGGAATAACAAGATATACCTACCTGGTAGCTACGACAACCCAATCTTTACAATCACGAGAATGTAATCCGATTCGAGCACGTTTCCAACGTCTTCGATTAAAAAAACATGTGCGCTGCACAGCTCAGACGACTTTTACACGCACCGTACAGATGGCAAAGTCGCAGCGAGAAAATTCAAAGGTCCGAAAAGCATCAGCAGGTGAGTTGGGCGGCAACCTGAGAAAGAAAGAAAAACACCGCTAGCGTGTCACTGTGGAGAACCCACCTTCCCATGGGGTTTTTATAACCTCACTGCAACAACAAGAACCCGGAGGATCCGTGCGATTTAAAAAATACAGCTATTCTTCTGTGTATCGAATTGGGTGGGAATGGGGATTGAATTCGAGACTGGCAGAGCACAGGAAAGGGGATGGGTGAGGGGCGCTATTATTGGGGCCGGAGCTTCTGGGACAGTCAGTCTCGCCATGAACAGCTCTAATGGCCAACTATTTGCAGTCAAATCCGCAGCCGGTTTTAGTGTGGCTTTGGACAATGAGTACCACATTTTGCAGCGTCTGGATTCACCATACATTGTTAGCTGCCTGGGGCGCGGTTACAGCATTGAGAACGGTGAAGAGGTGCAGAATTTGTTCATGGAGTACATGCCAGGTGGAAGCGTAGCGGATCTGCTGAATAAGTTTGGAGGGCGACTGGACGAATCCGTGATCAGTGCTTACACTCGTGGCATCCTTCGTGGAATCCATTACCTCCACAGGCAGGGGATTGTGCACTGTGATATCAAGGGGAAGAATGTTCTTGTGGGTGCCTCTGGTGTGAAGCTTGCTGACTTTGGCTCTGCCAAGAAAATTGGTGACGAGGAGAAGAGCCAGGAGGTCCTGCAATTGAGGGGGACCCCTCAATGGATGGCTCCAGAGGTGGTGAACCAGGTGGAGCAGGGGCCTGCTTCTGATATTTGGTCTCTCGCCTGCACTGTGCTTGAGATGGCCACTGGCCGGCCTCCATGGAACCATGTTTCCAGTCCCCTCGCTGCAATGTATCGAATTGGATGCACAGAGGAGCTGCCTGAGTTGCCTGCATCGCTTTCACCTGGGATCCGGGATTTCCTAGAGAAATGCTTTCGGAGAGATCCCAAGAAAAGGTGGACCAGTGCAGAGCTGTTAAATCATCCTTTCCTAAATGAGGACTGCTCTGTCATAGAGGCAGAGGAGGCCATTAGGGGTCCGGGATCCCCAACTAGTCATTTCGATTTTAGGAATCAGGTATGGGATTCCTACTCTTCTCAGACTACTCCCATTCTGTCACTCAGCAGCCCGAGCCCAAATGGAGAATGCACTGCAGAGTTGAATAGATCAGTTGAGATATGCCCAAGGCCTTCTCCCAGAGAGAGAATGATGGCACTGGCCGCAGCTTGTAAATTTGAAGATGTTGCTGACAGGCCTAACTGGATCACAAGCCCCCATGGTCAGTGGATTGTTGTGAGATCTTCCAAAGATAAATCTCCAATGTCAGATAAACCTATGTCAAAATCAGATGTTAGTAATGGCTCCTCCATCCAAAAGCTTCCATTCACAAAAGAAAACTGCAGGGACAGCTTGAAAGCTATCAATTGGGAAGAGCTGCAGCCCAGATGTGAACTAGATGTATGCCTGGACGCTGCGGTCTCTGTAGCACAGCCTGAACATCAATCATCTTCTGGCTCTTCTGCTGAGATTCTGCATCATGGCTTGTCTTCAATGGCGGCAGCATCCCATTTGATTGATGAAGCTTGGGACATGTACGGATATTTATCTCAGAGCATTGCTGGTGGTGATCCTGGCATTTATAACAGATCAGTACTTGGAGAAACATTTCATGTCTTTGATGATAAGTGGACATCTATCACTCAGGCAGGAACAGTTTGCTGCCCCTGTTGTAGTAGTATGTGCACCGCACAATTTTGTCATAGAAGTATAATAAAGGGCAAATTATACATTAGCTGGGTTGCCTGTACTTGTAATTTTTATTCGAAATTAATTCCAATTAAGTTTATCTGGCAACATATATGATTCTTGATTGGTGATTTTAACTTGCATTCCTGTTTGTGTGAATCCTCTCCAGACATTTTCCTTTTACTTTTGCCAAATCAACATATGTATGGTATCTTAACCAAGAGTATCACCTCCCCTCACATCTTGATCTCTCTTAACTTCAGGGACAAGATCACAACCCAAATGACCTTTTTATTCTTTTGCTCTCTGGTTAACTGAAGGATAAAGATATAGTTTCACAAACTAATGCTTAATGCCTCTTGTTGAGTTTTTAATCTCTTCAACAGCGTGCCTCTTGTAGCAGATTTCTTCTATACATGAACGCTTACTTAATTGAGGCAAACCAATGTTACCGAAAATTGACAACAGATCTGTGGTGTTCATATCTAAGATGCAAACTGATCTCTGATTTAAAGTGTATACATGCCTCTCAAACTGATGTTCCATTCAACAGTTTTCTTTAATGGAGCATACCATCTTGAAATTGTCCTCCATTGTGCTTCCAATTATTTGTTTTGAGAAACTGACTTATGCTTGTTCCTTCAGTTATGCTTGTTATTTTTGGGTTTCCTTAAGTTATTTTAATTGCAAGGGATTTTTATGGTGATTGTCAATATCCACTGACAATAGAATTGGTTTATCTGACCTTGAAAAGGTAAGAGATTACTTTGATTTCTTTAAAATTGTATTCCTATCCTCAAAAAACATTCGGAGAAACATTCCAAGACCAGCATAGTTTTGATAACTTAGAAGGTTATTAAAGTCTGTATTTTGGCAAATATTTTTCTATTGGGATCTAATTTGGGTATAGGTCGGGCATTCTAAAAGAAAGTATTTTTCATCTTCAATTCTCTTAGTGTTACAAAGATGACAAATTCGATGCCCTCAATCAGAGAGAAATATTAGTACCCAGAGAATGACCAAATGTCACATATGGTGTGAATTGAAATGATTCAAGAGCAGGTGAATTTTTCATCAATGTGAATCAACCACTAAAAGAAAGTGTTTTTCATCTTAACTCTCTTAGCATCACAACTATAACAAATTCAATGTCCTCATAAAATATTAATACCCCAGAAATAACCAAATATCACAAATGGTGAAAATTAAAAAGGAAAATGATTCAAAAGCAGATGACCTTTTCATCCATATGAATTAGCCACTAATTATGTACCATTTCAACACGATTTCAACTGAAATTCAGAACTTCAATCATAATACTGTCTGTAACTATGATTTTTGTATGATTCGACCACGTCCCAAGGGGATTTTCAGAGTCTTGAGGAAAACCTAAAACCCATCAGATTAGTCAAAGCCATGAAAACCTGTTTGTTAACAAGAAAAAGGGCATTTTGTCACTTATTTATTACACCCTCGCAAGAATGGAGTGGTAGAGAAAGAAATAGAAGAAAACTTGAAAAAATGCGAAAAAATTAGGTCAACCAAAGTGATTTTGCTGAATAAGTATTGTTTAACTGTTCTATTTTATGGTTTTTTTTGTTGAAATCTGGTGATATAACTCTGTACTAAATCACAATTTGCTGTTATTTAAATTATATTTTTGAATCCAAAAATAGATTCAGTTTGCTGAAAAACCTCTAAAATATTTAATTTTTACAAAATTAATCACTCAAATCTACCGATCCAACAAATTTGCACTTAACAAAATTAAACAAAAAATATTACCAAAATAAATTAAAACATAAAACAATTAAACTACTAATACAGAATATACTTCTATAAATTAATTTATGATAAATTAAAAATTTGGTAGTTAATTTTCTATGTTTTTTATTGCTCACCTAACACATATATGAATTATATATGATCAATCAACTCAATATCATAGTCAATTATTTCCTTAATAAATGGAAGTGTTTTTTTTTTACTTTCTAATTGTTTTTATGTGAGTTACACATGAATTAAATGCAAATAACATAGTCAATTATATCCTTAATAAATGGAAGTGTTTTTTTATGTGAGTTACACTTGAATTAAATGCAAAGCCCCTATATACTTTGTTTGGTTAGTTGTAATCAAATAATTTAAACTTTTTATGGTTTTCAAACTTTCTACCATCTCCCTATTTAAAATTTTATTTAAATTCTTTAATAAGTATTGACGTAAAGTCTTATTCACCTTTTTATTTGGTTTTCAAACTTTCCACATCTCTATTTAAAGTCTTATTTACCTTTTCTATTTAAAGTCTTATTTATTTTCTGCGAATAAAGTTTTATTTACTTTTTAACGATTTTTTTTTTTTTTTTTTTTTAATGAATATCAACATTAAGTTTAAATGTTTTTAAAATGTATATATTAATTTAATTACGTCGAAAGGCTATACCTATTGAAGATGGGCACAATTAATGATTTTTTAATCTTAAATTTTAATCTGATGGTTATGCATTGAAGATGCTGGCATATTCTTAGTCGTCCTCCAAAATCATTGAGTCGGATTTATTGTTCATAACTTCTTTGCATTTATAAAAGCATCTGTTAACCTGTTTACTTTTTAACATTTACCTAATCATATTAAGAAATTACTGTAACATTATATGATTGCCACGTTTAAATAATTAACTTTTGGAATTCTTCAACTGCTTAGTTTGTTCATGCATGGCATTTTTACTGAGTTTTATTTAACCTGATATTTTTACTGATTTTTTTTTATGGGCCATAAATCTTTGGGCATTAGCCAGCATCGAGTTAGTGGCTGTGCTAGTTAAGTATATTTAAATTTTTTAATTAATTCATTTGTATAATTTTTTTTAATAAAGTTTAAGTTTTGTTTTTTGCTTTCTAAATTTCAATGAAAGAGATTATCTCTCTTATAATACCACGCTCTTAAAGTCTATTTAAAATTATATGACAATTTTTTCAAGATGTACATGCTTTGTTTTTAGTTTTTCTTTCACATAACCTTTTAATAACACAAAGTTATCATTCAAAAATGTTGACTTAACATTCATCATGTAAGTGTCGATCATATCAAGTTGCTACTACATTTAAAATTGGTGGTGCTCACATATGTCTTCAATATCTATCTTTTTTGTTTGTAGATAACCTTTAGTAACCTGTCTTCCTTTTTATTTGTTTATTCTACTATTAGAACTTAACCTCATTTCATAAATCAATTTACAACCCGTAAGAAATTTGTTTTTAAGTAACTAGTAAATTCTCAAGTGTCATTTTTTTTAATGATAGACTCATATTCCTCTTTCATATCATACATCCATTTGACATGATCCCTAACTTCAAAATTTTAAGGTTCAACTACAATTAACACTTATAAAACATGAACATTGTACCTAATTAGTGTCTTTTCTTTTGATGTACTTCTCTTTGGTGTATTATTACTCTTGAGCTTCAACTTCATATTGTTGATTTTCTTGAGAATTTTTAGTTGTTGCTTCTTCTTCATTCTCTTCAATAGTGTCCAAGTAGCTTGAATATTTTTATCATAATTTTCTTTTGCCCATTCATGAAATATGAAGTGTTGGTTTGTTCATGAGGAGAAATCTCATGGAAGGTACATTTACAACAAGTATTTGAAGTGTTGCTTCTATGTTTTTGTACTTCTTGTTGTTATTGTTAGGAGCCACATGGGCTTTGATTGGAAAAGAAAACAGCATCCTTCAAACCCCACCCTTTTTCTTTGGGAGATTGCATGAACTCCCTATATTCTCTAGATTCTTGTAGTCAAGGGGGGGATATGTTTTTAGTGATCCAAGGTTGGTCAAGTCTTTGTTTGTGGGAATAGAGAAGTCTTCGTATAGTCTCGTTCCAGGTGTGGTATTGAAGATTGAGTCCTCTCCACTTCTAATCTTAATGATAAATGGGGAGGGCATCAAAAGGAGGGTTAGGAATAACTTGTCTTGGTCTTCAAACAATTCTCAATTCACATTCCATGGGTATTGGAAGGAAAGTGACCAGTTAAGAAAAATGAAGGGGCAACAAGCAAAGGGGAAGCATGAAGCAATGGGTAGCAACTCTAAGGGACAGATTGTGAGATAGAAAAAATTATAGTAAAGGAAACCCCCCAATAAAAAAATTAGATCCCAAATTAAAACTATGGAAGTAGTTGCAAGATATAATAAAAGGTTCCCAACTATGATAAAGGAGGAAGTATAATGGATAGAAAATATAGTTAGGGAGAAACGTGGCAATGCCTCATATGATGACATTGATGTAGAGCACATGTATTGGATTCTAGATACAGGGTATATTGGCATAACAAATCATTCATAGCTTAGATGGTGGAAGAATGAGGTGTTCAACAATAAGCCATCTTAAATAAATTGGACTTTTTAATACACAAATATGAAGCTTGGTTAAGCAATTTAAGGCATGGAAGTTGTGGAGTAGGGGCAGACTTGGGAAGACCAAGCACCAAGCTCAGCACCAAGCTCAGAGGCCCAATTTCCTTGGCATTTTTAAAATCTTCTTAATTTTTGTTATCTAAATTACATCATTGATTTGTTTGATAACTTTATTAGATTAAAAAAATCATTTTTTTGAAGGAAGAATTTTTTTATGTTTATTCCATTATAAAAATAAATCACATTTTTTAAGTGCTCAAAAACCTATACAAAAAGACTAAGTACAAGTAAGTATGACACTTATTGATCCGCAAATGGGAGGCTTATAGCCCACTTGCTTCACCAACATGGATACTATGCGGAAATTTAATTTTTTCTATCTCAGTCTTATATATATAGAACTATGTCCCTGATGAGAAAGGTCTTCAGGCTTTGTAGCTTGCGCACATAAACTGCTTAGTTCTGTGACTTGGATGCAATGCTTAATGCATTTCTAAGGTGCAACCAATGGATGCAATCAACAACAATCCACTATGTTCTCATATTGTCTACACATAAGAAAATTAGATGCCAAATGTAGTAGAAAATTCTCTATTCTTAGTGGGGCAGCCAATCTTAGGGCTCTACTATGGATATCTTGTTGTCTAGTGGATTGGGAAACCTATTCATCAATCAATTATCAAGCCCATGTTCACAAAGCTTCATGAATCGACTAAGAGACAACCCAATCCACCAGAGTGGAATCCAAGTCGACTAGTAAGTGAAGTCGGCTAAATAAATAAGGGGAAAAATCGGCATGATGGAATGAACTAACCAACAACGAAGAAAACTACTCAATGGTCGAGTTGGGTCAACTGGAAGAGGAGAGAAATGATCAGAGGGAGAATTTGGAAAACCAGTAGTAAAGAGAAAAGTACGAGGGACGAATTGGGCAACTCATACCATCTAAACAACGGATCCGGGTCCTATTGATAGGGTTTAAGCAATTTCAATTGTATATCTAGTTCCATACGCGGATTGAGATGCAACATATCGTTACTCAGTTTTCGATCGAAATTGAAACTCAGTAGCAGTGGCTATGGGTTATATCCTATATACCATGTAGGTATATAGGTTATATCGAGGATTAGCACTATTACCAACATCGATGGACAGAGCGCTTCGACCCACCCCAATAGCAGTTATACCTACCCTAACAAGCGCAAAGGAAGCAAAACTACCATTTCACCAGCAAAGCTATGCCTCTTATGTACGGTTTGCAAACCCTATTTGAAGCACAACAATGGCGGGTGGACTGATTGCAAAAAGACCAGAACTCAAGCTTCTCAAAACAAGCTTGTTGTTGTTAAATAGTGGTGGTTGTTATAATATAATGTTAAGCATGGGAGGAGGTCAACTATGTAAGATTTGAGGAAGTCATATATTATGTCAAAAGGTGATATCTCTTTGTGCAAACAATATTTTACTTATGTCAACTATCCTCAGTATTTCAACATGTCTACATTCTTTCCCATCCTACAATGTCAGTCTCTTTCCTTCATGTAATCAAGTTGGTGGGTGGGTCCAATCTCATGCCTTCATGTAATGAGGATGGTGGGTGGGTGGTCTATGACACCTAAAATGATTGCATTGTTTTGAAAGAGTTTATTATATATGAAATTTTGGAATTAGGTATATCTTGTGTTCCAGAAGAATAAGAATATGCTATTGAGATAAGATGGACATAATATTTACAAATTCTAATTGAAATTATAATTTTCTTCCTAAAGAAATTCGCAAATTGTGTATTATTAGTACTCAAATAAAGGAAATGTTAGTAAAGGACATTAAAGCACAGATGAACAATTGATTAACTAAATTTCATTATTTATTCGAATTATTTGTTGAGTTGATAAATAGGTTAAGATAATATTTTGCTAGCATGCATCAGTATTTCACACTACAAACTTGTATTAAAAGAGGACTAGTGCCATTCTTATTCTTCATGTGGCTAATAGAGTTTTAGGCGATTTGAAGCATAAACTTGATCGCCTATAAAAGTGGAAAAAATAGGTAGTAGGCATTTTGAAAAACTTGATGTATGGGTACACCAACTCAATATTGTGTAATTATGTATCAGTGTCAAATTTATACGTTGGTTGTACTTGGTTTGGCCCTAGAGTGCATTGTTGTACTTGTAATGTGAAAATTGGCAAATAGTATGAATTGCTATGTTAGAATTGGATTTCACCATAGAAGATTTAATTTAGACAATTGAGTATGATATATTGTAGAAAGGTTGGTAGATCTAGGAGGGAATATTTTAGTTTTCATTTACCATTAACTACAGGTCATGGCACACATTTTATTGAGTTATTCGACCCTAATTTCTACCATGTGGAGAAAAGGAAAAATTGGAATATTTTTGCACAACATAAATTTCTCTATATCAAATAAAAAAATTGAAATTGTAGTAAGATTTGCAATGACCAAACACACACCCTTAAAGTCGAATCATTTTGTTTGACCTTGTAATCAAGACTGGGATTGCATTTCAATGAAGCTAGCCAAAATTGTCTTTCTTCACTAAAATGCACACCCATGTTTCATTTCTTAGCCAATTTGAGTGATTCGAATTAGAGAGAGTGTGTTTTGTCATTGTCCACCTTTCTACATTTCCACATTTTCAATTTTATCCTTAATTTGTTTTTAATATTTTTTTTACTTTCATTATTTTATATATGTATGTATGTAAAGTTGATATTGAAATATTTTACTTAAGGTGGACATTGAAATATTTTATTTATGGTCAACATTATTTTTTATTATTAATAAAAAAAATTTAAATACTACATATCAACTTTATGTTGAATAGAAAAGGAATTACCCATAATTTTCTCAATATTAAAATTGTATGATAAATTCTACACGTCTTAAAAATTGATTTTAAAAAAAGCTAAATGTACAAGGTTTCCATGCATAAAACTTTAAAATGTTTTACTTTATCTTCAATCCTAAGGAAAAAAAGAATTATATAGTCTTCACAAGGCTCAAACCCATGATCTTCGGCTTACTCTAAATTTTCCATGCCATAAGACCAACGGTACAACCCATATGGGACCTATACATATTATATCGATACAAAGCATATAATTTATTTAATCTATAAAAATTTAATAGACCGAGTTTAACGTAATATACTTTCGATGGAAAAAGTTAAAACCTTTGGATCTAAAGGGCAACATAATCACAAAAAATCCAATTATGTTTACTATGCATAGATAGACAACAACAAATCTTGTATAATCACAAACAAATCATATAAAACATGTTTAATATGAATGTACATAGTACAACCTTTGCTAGACTATCCTTGTTACTCATATTTAATTATTAAAATCAACATAATTGTAATGAACCAACCGAAAGCATAGATTTATCTTAACATTAACTTTGTATCCTTTAAACATTTAAAGGATTAAAACACTCTACCATAAGCTTTTACTTAGTTAATATCTATACAAAAGATGGATTTATGAATGGTTTTCATTAAAATATTTTTGTTTTCATTAAAATATTTGAGTTGATTTATGATAGTTTATTTATGATCCTAATTTTTTTAAATACTAAAAAGTCTATTTAAAAAATAAATAAATAAATATGTTACATATTATATTATAATAGTTAATTCATACTTGTATTGTGTGTTAATATTTAATCACATAAGTTTGTTATTGTAGAGATCATGGACAAGTAGAGAATATCTCTATAAGAATATCTCTATTGAGTGGTTTTAGGAAGTTGTTGGATGAGAGTTAGAATAACTCCTAGTTTAGTGTGTGGTTGAGATATTCTCTCAATCAATTATGATTGTGATAAGGTAGTGAGTCTATCTTTAGGCAAAGCATTCATGTATTTATATGTCTATAATTACATTGTGAATAGAATAATCAACACAATTTTGTGTGTCAACTCTCTTCTCTTATTTTTAATATGATATCAGAGCAAGTCTCGGTTTAACTCCCTCATGAGAGTGCCCACAAAGCTGACAGAGAGATTTTTATTACTTATCCTCATAGGAGTAGAGGATAGAGTATGAGAGTAGACCACTTTCTTTGAGTGTTGCTATAGTTTGTCTATAACATTTTGCTATAGTGTGCATGTATTGTTTCTAATCATTAGAGAATTTAGCTCGTCGTTGTTGTGAATTTCAATTACAATAGTGGTGTGTTCCTATTGAAGCTTATATGTATGGCCTTGTGTTTGGTTGATGAGATAAATAATGATTGGAGCATAAATCACTCTATTATGTGCATATATAATGCCTTTGTTGCTGTGGTAGAAATAAATTTGTTGCTTGAGGTAAGTTGATTGGATGTAGATGAAAGGGTTCATCCTATCTACTTGTTAGAGGACTAAATAGATATGATGAGATCTTTAGTATTGGTGTTGGTGGGAGAAAACAAGGAGTGCAATATGTGATCTGAAATGGTGATTGACATGTTGCATGAGTATTTGTTGAGACAACAAAGTTTGCATCCCAAATAGTTTGGTTCTTGTGTCTCAGTGTTCGTTGACATGGAATTTAGTCACGTGGCTATAGAAGGTCAAATCTTCTATGTGAGTCTATAATTGGAAGCCTCCAATTGTTGACATCTAGCTTTTCGTTATTACTCCCACATGAGATCTTCCACATCAAATTGAGAAGGTCATGAACGCTATTGGGGATTAGTTGAAGGTTAAATTTAATGCATGTGTTGGTGGAAAAAATGTTCAGGATGATCAACGTATACTCATGAGTGGAGTTCATATTTTTGTTGGAACCCCGGGCTGTGTATTTGACATGTTGTGTAGGACTCTCTTTTACTGATTACATCAAGATGTTTTTGTTGGACGAGGTCGATGAAATGATTTCCAGAGGTTTCAAGGACCAAATCTATGATATTTTTAGCTACTCCCTTTAAAGATTCAGGTGGTTATTTTCTCTACTACAATGCCTCTTGAATCTCTTGAGATCACTAGGAAATTCATGAGTAAACCCATGAGGATTCTAATGAAGATGAATTATGGAAGATGATGAGCATCATGAAAAGTGTGAGTCAACTTGTGATTTTGTTGCACACATTGTTTCTTCCATCGTTGTTCTCTTTGCTAGGTGGTAGGATTTGGGTGAAATTGATGCATAGAAGAAGGTAGCGAAGAAGTCTCTACATCGTCTTGGTTTGGTTTGGAAAATAAAAAAATCCCCATGCTAGGATTGAGCTCCGCTTTCGAGGAGATGAGAAGTTGTGTTTATTGCAATCATAGTGAGAAGAGGTATATTATTGCATACAGGTATATGTTGTTTCTTATGTGTGGGATGAATTTTGGCCTTTGGTCGGGATTTGATCGACCTTGCAATGTGTTTTGGATTGATGGGTTATGGACATCCTATTGGTTCCTATGAGATATATGGGTAGATGGTAAACATTTTTTTGAAGTTTGGGTAATGTTCAAAGTTTCTTTATTTTTTGGAATCTCCGATAAATGTATTGATCCTTATTTAGCTTAGCCAACTCAATATGGAAATCTAGTTATTTTTTTAGAATTTGTGACTCTAAAAAAAGACAAGTGAAGCATGGAGATCCAAGATGAATATGCTAATGAAGAAACCCATCAAGTGCATTACTTTAGAAAAAAAAGTCTACATATCATTGCATTTAAGAAAGGTAGGTATATCTATTTTTATTTGGTCAATGCATATGGGTATGATTTGACAAGTATGGCTATTGATAATTTTGTTTCACTGTTGGGGAAAGGGTGGAAACTATAACGAACATACAAACAATTCTGTAGATAATTTGAAGAGGGAAGAAAAATTTCGAAGACAAAAGGTGGTGTCTAAAGACACCGTTACAACACTTAAGAAAATCACACTATGATCTGAACATTACAATGCATATTGGATCTTGATATCTCTATATGATATCAATTGGATTTCTTAATGATAATGACCCAAAGGGTATGCTATTTATAGCCTCAAGATATAACCAACTTCCACATAATCATGAATATCTTATCCATATATAACCATCGGTTGTTAGAGTTGACTCCGCCAAATCCATGCAGACGATTTGGCTTGACAAGGATGCTCAACCCGAAAGTCCATGTGTCCAACTTGTATTTTATTATTGGTTTGGTTGATCCATCACCTGAATATATTCGACTGTTGGTCAACTATCCGACCAACAGGCATGTCGACTACTCACCCGACTTATGTAGATATCTAGTCAATCGCTCGACCGACTGTATCCAGATGTAGGTCGACTTCTCGACCAACTGAATCCAAGAGATGTGTGATGAACCATCAATTATTGATGTTCCAACAACCCCTCATCAACACACATCTCTGGATATTCAGGAGGTGAAATAACGCCATCAAGAAACTCCCCCATAATTGCAATTTTCTGAAGCCCAAGAATCGTACAAATCTTAACAAATATAGCTCCAACTAAAGGCTTGGTGAAGATATCAACAACCTGATAATATGTTCTACAATATTCAAGGGAGACAACGTTCTCATGAACCAACTGTCTCAAATAGTGAACATGGAGTTCAACATGATTCATCTTTCTATGGGAAATAGGATTGTCAACAACCTGTATGACACTTTGATTATCACAGTAGATTGTAATCAAGGTATGAATAGGAAGTCCAAGTTCTCCCAAAATTTTGCGGATCCAGACTACTTGAGTACCTTATAGAACGATGCCACAATATTTTACTTATGTAGTCGATAAGGAGACTACCTTATGTTTCTTGCACGACCACACCAACGGTCCAGTGCTAAAGAGAAACACATGACCAAAAGTGCATTTCCAATCATTACTGTCGCCAAACCAGTTGGAGTTGATGAAACTGACCAACGAATCTAAACTTCGATAATACTTGATACCAAAATGAGTGGTACCCTTGATATAGCAGGTGATTCATTTGAATTTTTTCCAGTGGCTTTCTTTAGGGTCTTGAATAAACCGAGAAACCATACTAACAAAAAAGGAAATGTCAGGTCAACTATGAGTAAGATAAATAAGATTGACAACCAATAGTCGATAGAGTGTAGCATTGATTGCGGGTGTTTGACAAGTTTTGGTGAGCTCTAGTCTAGATTGAAAAGGAGTAGCACAAGGATTATAATAGACCATCTTAAAGAGTATCAAAAGATCCATCATATATTTATACTGAGAAATGAAAAATCCATTACATAGTGGTAATACTTGAAGACCCAAAAAATAATGCAGAGTACCAAGATCTACCATGTCAAAGGATTCAAAAAGTTGTTTCTTCAATCTAAGGATGAAATCATTATGCATGTTAGTAATGAGAAGATCATCTACATATACATCAACAATTAAAGTGTCTCAATTGGTATGGAGTACATACAAGATGTGATCATATTCACAATGTTTGAAACCAAGTCAAAGAAAGAAACTATCGATCTTAGTATACCAAGCTTGGGGACCCTACTTCAAACAACAAAGTGACTTCTTGAGTCAAAAAACCAAGTTAGAATATATCACAAAGCCAAGTGGTTGTTCCATGAAAATTTCTTCAGATGGGTCTCCATGAAGAAAGGAACTCTTCACATCCATCTTATGGATTTTCCATCCAAAACAAGCAGCAAGGGAAATAATTAGTTGAAAAAAGTTCATCTTTGCAACAAAGGAAAAGGTTTCAATGTATTCGATGCCTTCTTGTTAATAAAATCCCTTCACAACTAGGCACACTTTATGTCTCTCAACAATACCTTCAGAGGTAAATTTGATCCTGTGGATCCATTGACACTTCACAATGTTATTTCCTTGTGGTTGGGGAACTATGTCCAAAGTATGATTCTTTGACAAAGAATCAATTTCTATCTACATAGCTTTTTCCCCTTCATGTCATCCTTGAGAATTCAAGTAGGAAACATGATTAGAAGTTTCAAGAACACGATTCATCAAGGCAACATTGACATTTTGTTGTTGACTATGAGTTTGTTGTTCAGAGGAGACATCACCAACCTCAGCTCCAACAAATTTAATTGTCTTGGAATCTTATCTGGGTAGACAAGAAATAGGTGAACTAGGGTTCATTGTAGTAGGTTGATTATAAGTTAGAGAGTTTTCAAACGATGGAGGTGGCGGACTAGTCAAAATAGAGATCGATAGAATAGTCGACAAGGAGGTCGATGGTCGAATTGAAACATGAATAAAGTTCGACTGTCTAGTCGAATGAATAAAAAATGGAACAAGAGAACCAATGTCAGAGAAAACATCAAAGGGATAATCCTGCAATAATCTAGAGGAGGCATTCAATAACTTAATTCCATAAGCCTTATCATCAAACCATATATTTCGTATGATAATGATTTTCCATTTGATAGGATCAAACAGTCGATAGGATTTTGACTCTTTAGAGTAGCCCATCATGATGCAATCATGACTCTTTGCATCCAAATTATTTATACAATCATCCAAAATATGAGCCTAAGAAACACATCCAAACACATAGAGGTGGCCGAATGAAGGCTTCTTTCCACACCATCGTTCGATTGGATTCATGGAAGGAAACAATTGAGTTGAGATGAGATTGAGCATATAGTTTTCACAATACATTTCTTCACACCAAAAGCGAGGAGGTAGATATTTATCCTACAAAATAAATCTATCCATTTCGATTAATGTTCAATTATTTTTTTCTGTAATGTCATTCTTTTGAGGTGTGTGAGGAACCGACTGTTGCCAGTCAATACTAGATTGAACCAAGTATTCTTCAAAAGGTTGATTTATATAATCACCACCATTGTCTGATCTCAAGGAATTGATGGTTTGACCACATTTGTTTTCAACAAAGGCCCGGAACTCCTTGAACTTTTCAAAGACAAAGTTTTTATTCTTTAGAAAATAGACCCATGTGAAATGAGAGAAATCATCCATAAAAGTTAAAATATACCATGCACTTGCAAGTGAAGGTAGATTGATGCAACAAACATCACTATGAACTATATCTAATAGGTTTTGTGCTTACCACGCTTTACCATAGTTAAAAGGTGCATGATGATGTTTTCCAAGCACAAAACCTTTATAGACTGCTTTAGGGGGAAATAATTTAGGTAGACCAAGAACCATGCTATGAGTTCTAGTGCATGCATACTTCATAATTATAGGTGTCTGAGTTGTTCATGCCAAATTTGACTTTGCTCATCATTGTGAGAAACAAGAATAGTTGGTTCATTGTCAGGCCAAGTCATGTCACACAATTTATACACAATGTCCTTCAGGTCGAGAAGCCCTTAGATGACATCGACTTACCTTTCTTCAAATCACAGACATAGAACTGATTTGCCCAAAATTCTACAATCTTACCTGTTTGTGTTAATTGATCAACAAACAACAAATTGGCATTGAGGTTTGACACATGATGGATGTTGACAACTAACATCACCTTGACCAACAACATCCAAAGAAAAATCATCAACAACATATATTTTCCTCTCCTTAGCTTCTTCCAACCACGTGAACAAGGAGGAATCCTTAGGCACTTGATGAGTGCACCCATAGTCAACTACACATTTGTTCTATGCAGAATGAGACAACAAGGAATGAGAAGTTCTGAATTGGAAGGTGAAACTATCAATAGTTCGGTGTTTAAAGGACATGTTTCCTTCTAGGCATTTAACCTTCTCCTCTAAATCATACATCTTCTTATAGAAAACTTTCTCCACATGTCGAGTCTTTCCAAACTACTAATATGTCTTCTTCTTTCAACTTCGTTGGGGTGCATTTATCTATCCCTTAGGTTTCTAGTTGTGGTATCCATGTATATATGTAGAGGTATCAAACCATACTCTATCCCTGGGATCCAACTTTCTCTTTCCCTTAAGCAAGTGGGCTTGATGTTTTCCACCAAGATTTCCTTCTCCGAGAAATATATGTTGATTAGTAATCAAAAGGCCACAAAAATCTTCAAAGGTGTAATCCTTACCATCTTTCTTGTGTGCTTTCCGGTTGGTGAGTAAAGTTGACATGAACATGTCAAATGATGTTCTTAAATTCATCGAGACCAACTCGATGAGTTTTCCATCCTTCTTTGAATAGTTCTTTCCACATTAGCCCAATTTCAACTGGAGTTCTTTGAGATGCGCCAAATAGTCATCTCTTCTATCAAAAGATTCAAAATCGAGAGATATCAACTCTTTCTCCAACTACATGATGTGGCTCTCGTCAACTTGGTCGAAAATCGACTTCAAATTCCTCCAGACTTGATGAGGGGAATCGATTCCACTAAGGTGAAACCAAATCTCCCATGAGATATAGGTCATGATGACCCCCACAACCTCTTCCTTCTTTCCATCAACAACGAACTTTGCCTAGTCGTTTGTTGGATATGGAATTACAATCTTTGTATACTTCCATAATCCTTTTCTCTTAAGAAGGATTTCCATATATGGTGCCCATACTGCATAATTTGATCAGTTCAGAACAACATGATCAATCTTCAAAGACATCTTTGATATCTAGATAGAAAGTTTTGTTTCAAAGTTCCAATCAGCAAACAACTGGCCCATAGCCAATCACACAAGAGATCTGACTCAACAAGGTTTGTCGATATCAGATGAGGTTTCAAACCATCGACTGTAATACCATGTTGGGGAAAGGGTGGATTATGTAATGAACAAACAAACAATTATGTAGATAATCGAAGAGGGAAAATTTTTTCGAAGACAAAAGGTGGTGTCTAAAGACACCATTACAACACTTAAGAAAATCACACTGTGATTAGATCATCACAATGCATATTGGATCTTAATATATCCATATGATATCAACTTGATTGATTGATGATAATGAACTAATGTGTCTTCTATTTATAGCCTCGAGATCTAATCGACTTCCATAGAATCAAGAAGATCTTGTCTACATATAACTATCGGTTGTTAGAGTTGACTCCACCAAATCTGCACTGTCGAGTTAGCTTGAAAAGCATTCTCGACCTGACCATCCAAGCATCCAACTCATAGTCGATTTTTGGGTTGGTCAATCCACCACTTGACTATTTTTTACTGTTGGTCGACTGTCCGACTGATGGACATGTTGACTACTTGACCGACTTATGTAGAGATCTGGTTGATCACTCGACCAACTATATCCAGATGTAGGTCAACTTCCTGACCGACTGAATCTAGGAGATGTGTGATGAACCATCAATGCTTGATGTTCCAATATTCACATCTTGAGTGGTTATCACATTCAAATTGTGTGGAGTTCATTTAAAGGTATCAAGGGGTCATAAAGATAAAATAAGATCTTGGTCAGTAGTGAAATGATGAAAAAGATTATAATAAGACATGATAAATTATTTTTAAGCATATGATTGGTCTCAAGGAGCGATGTTAACCTTGGTGTTTTTGTAAGTAATTTTGAATGTTTGTCAATGTACTTGAATTGAAATGATGTAATAAAGCATATGTGTTCTTTGAGAAGCAGGGGGTGCAAGATCGGTTGTACTTTACACCCTAGAGTTTTTTTGGTCCAAGTTGTAAATCTTAGCCATAGGCAAGTTGATTTCCCCAAGTGTTTTGTAAGACCTATTATTCATGCCTACACGTATTAGTGTGGTAGCACATGTAATCATGTAGAGTATATCCCTCTTTCACATAGAAATGATGTGGCATCAAGTTTTGGAGTAAACCACTTGGATAGGTATGAGGGTGCTAGGTGTATTCATATACTAGCTTGATGTTGAATAAGAGAAGTTGAATCTTTGATTAAAGGGGGGAATATGTGAAGTAATCTCAAAATGTGAGAGGGTTGGAACCAATCTATAATTAATAGGGAGTCTAACATGTTGATGAACCATGTATATGAAAAGTATTCCTAGAGAACTAGCGAGTACAATGGATGGTACCCATGTATTTCGGTAGATGGATTTATTTTATATGGACATCAATGATCATTTTTTTTCATGTACAAAGGGAAGGAGCAAGAAAGTTCAAGGATGAATCCCATAGTGAAGAAATCCTAAGTGAGTGTGCGTATTGTAAATCCGTTTCCCCATCATGATGGTTAGTGGTAATCCAAAACCACATGTTTGTTGAAAATTTCGTGGTGCTCTAAAACCACTTTGTAGTGCAAGGTTTGTGGTAAGATGAAACCACTTATTATGATAGATGGAAGTTTGTGGTTAGCTACAAACCACTTGAGAATTGTAATGGTTAAGGGTAAGCCAAAATCTATAATGGTATAGTTATGGTTAGGGGTAAGCCACAAAAACCCAGGAGAATTTATGATGAGGGGAAGCAAGTAAAAATAAAGCAACACACTCAAAACAACAAGACGACATGAAGATCACGAACAAAGAATAAATACCAATGGGAATACATCCAAATGAATCCCAATCATATGAATACAAAATATGAAGATGAGGACACCACTTAGATGAAGACCAAGACAATAAAAACAAACAAGTAAAAAAAGATCTCACTGGACAAGACATGTACTCATTAAGGGGAGGTATTAGAATAGTTAATTCATACTTGTCTTGTGTGTTAATATTTAGTCACATAAGTTTGTTATTATAGGGATTATTGGCAAGTAGAGAATATTTAGTCACATAAGTTTGTTATTATAGGGATTATTGGCAAGTAGAAATTATATCTACCGAGTACACCTATTGAGATATTCTCTCAACTAATTATGATTGTGATAAGGTAGTGAGTCCATCTTTAAGAAAAACAATCACGTATTTATATATGTACAATTACATTGACGAATAGAACAATCAACACAATTTTGTGTGACAACTCTCTTCTATTATTTTTAATACACCTTAAATACCACATCTTTCTACTCTAAACTATAAAAGCATTTCACTTCTTTGTAAAGTAATATATTAGCACAATTTACAAGTGCATATTAATCAACCTAATATAGTTAAAAAAAACTAATATAATATAAATTGATTTAACAACTCCTTACCTTGCATGCAAGAACATTGAGTTATGTTTTATATGTGAGCTTAACACATATTAACACAATTTACAAGTATAGATTAATCAACCTCATGTAGTTAAAAAAAAAAACTAATATAAATTTATTTAACAACTCCTTCCCTTCATGCAAGAACATTGAATTATGTTTTATTTATGAGTTTTGCGGGCTCAAAACGAGAATCGACAAACCCTCCAATTAATTTTGTTGAAACGGGTAACTCCTACTTGTCTACAGTTGTTTTACGTGTGATACTTGATTACAGTTTAAAAAGTTGTAGTTTGTTATTAATATTGATCATTGTCACATATATTCTCTCATCATGTTGTTCGTGAGCTAAGATAGCATGTTAAAGTAAAGATTCATGTATTTGTATTTATATTATTCATTGAATAAAGTACTCAACAAAGTTTTGGTGTGTACACCATGCATACTCTCCCATCTCTCTAAATGGTAACAAAGGGGCTTGATAGAGATGTTCATGATCATGGTATTTTAGTGTTTTTAATCTTTTATAAATATAAGATATTCATGATCATGACATTTTAGTGTTTCTAATCCTTTATAAATATAAGATTAACATAGAGAGAGTACATTATATTTTTTTTTGAGTGTAGTAAATTGAAATGGATGTTCAACAGCAACTGAGAAGGTCGTGTCTCACTCAAATTCACTTTTGGAGCATGAGCTAGATCGCCATGAATAAGATTGATTTTCATGTGTGAAGAAGAAGCAAAGATACATTGGGGTATTGGTGAAGGAGCTCCCTTTTGGGGATGGATGGAGACAACATCATTAATTTGAAGGAAAAGAGGTAGCTTATGGTGAAGATCGCTTCTTTCTCTTGCATGGAGAGTGAGAAATGTAGAAGGATACATTCTTCTCATGGATCTGTAGGTATACATACCCTATTCCCCTCCGGATTTGAACTTCTGACCTTCTAGGAAGAAACACATGTTCTTAACCATTAGACCCGTTTTTAACCACATTAGTCATAATAAAGGTTGTGGTTATTATTATTGATAATTTCAGGTAGATTTTGTCTCCATGTGAATACTTATATTCTAAGTTTTAGAAGGTTGTTAGATATAGTTGGATACGAGAGATTCTCTTCAACTAGTTTACTCCTATTTTAGTGTGTGGTTAAGATATTTTCTCAACAAGTTGTTAGTGTGATATGATAGTGTGTCTTTCTTAAAAAAAATCTTGATGTATTTATATATCTATTATTTCATTATTGAATAGAAAACTCAAAATAGTTTTGTTGTGTGTAAACCATGTCTATTTTCCCATTTCTCTACAAAATTTATGTGACAAGTGTTATGAACCTACAAAAGTACACAAGCAACTACATAACTTAACATTTGAAAGAGAGGAAATAACTTGTGACTAAAATAGCTTTGGAATAGCAAAACATAGAAGCATAAGCTAGTTGCCAAAATCCAATTGTTGGAAGCACATTTCAAGTTAATTTTGGGAATGTATAGGCTAGTGAACACCTTGCATCTTAGATAACATTGGTTCACCTTAAAAGAGAAAATGTTATTGTATAAAAGAAAGCAAATTAAAGCAAATTAGAAGCCACCTCAAATGCTAGTTTATCTGCAAATTAGTAAAATAGATGGCCCTCCATAAACTATTTAAGATCAGAACTTTTAGGACATGTATAAAGGTAATTGAAGTAAATGTGTAATTTATTCAAACCTACTTTGTCAATATATGTTAGGGGCACTGGGAAAATACCTTGAACCCTAAGAATGACCAACATATTAAGGTCTCATGGATGTGATCTCAATTAGGATATATTCCTTCTAGATTTGAAAAGGTGAGATACAAGTGACCAACATATTGAGGTCTCATGGATGTGATCTAAATTAGGATATATTCCTTCTAAATTTGAAAAGGTGAGATACAAGTGACCAACATCTTGAGGTCTCATGGATGTGATCTTAATTAGGATATATTCCTTCTAGATTTGAAAAGGTGAGATACAAGTGAGGCTAGGATTTCTTCTTCTATTTCAAATATAAAAATGTTAATATAAATTATATGTGAACTCTAGACTTGTAGGAGACTTTGGCATAACACAAATTCAATAATAAATTATTTTATTTGTGAAATAATGTGAGCTTGATTTTTAAAAATTAAATTTGATAGTAGATTATGTGCTTACGATTATTTATAAAAAATAAAAAATAAATATGAGAATAATCAGGAAGGCTAAAACTAAAGTGGATCTCTTTGTATAGAGAATACTTTCTCTATAGAATAAACTAAAGTGGATTTCTTTGTGATTTGTAAATTACTATGGATATCATTACATTGGAAAAGTTTGTCACACCACATCTCATAAGTAAAATTGAAATCTACACTATGAAGACTAAATTCATTTAGATTCTAGGATCTTTAGTTATTGATTTTATGCTTATGAATGAAATAGATAAAATGTGAAAAATAGAGAACAATAAAATACAATCACACACCATCCACAAAATAACACAAATTTTTTCTCTAGGAAACCCTTATGGGAGAAAACCCATCTAGAAGGTGAGGTTGCTCTACTCTCTTTTCTCTAGTATGGAAATAATGGAAATACAAAGGAGAGGGCACTCTCTATGGAGTCACCTAAGACTTGTGGCCTATTAGGTTGCTACAAAACAATGACCCCCTCTTTTATGTTCTCTAATTTCCCACTCCTAGTTGTTCTGCTTTGCTATGGAAAGAAATACAATAACATAAAATGGAACCCTTCTCCTCCTAGTGACTCGATATTTAACATAGCCTAATAATTGTCTAGGGTTATGGTTTTGACTTCCTCAACCCTTAATTGTGATAAGTTTTTGGGTCTTCTAGAATATTCTTGAAAGTCCTCATGTGGCTAGCCCCAAATACACGAGTAATGGGGGATGACATGGCATCTTGTCGTACCACGATGGTCAACACGATAGGTCAACTTGCAAGAGGCATAACATTTTCATACGAGCTCTGATTGATGTCATTTCTACAAAGTTGGAAAGGTAACGATGTGTAGAATAGTGTCATCAAGGCCAAACTATGCCATGAAATTTTTGACCTAAAAAAATACCATTCATGGCTCAAAATGGCTCTAGAAGTTTTCAAACCTCAATTTTCCAAAATGGGACCTGCCATTAAAATGACCCTGCAACCTGATTCCTCCTTTTTTTCCCACTCTATAGCCTTTCTTTATTCAGTTGTAACCATACTCTATCTCCCACTCTAAATGTCCTCTTTGTTCTATGTTGGTCATGTCTATCCTTGTACTTTTCCCGTGAATTCTTCAACATCCCCTGTACTTTCAAATGGATGTGCCTAATCTTCTCAACAAACTTCTTTGATTTTAATTATTCTCTCGTGGTGTATTCACTTACTCCTCTTATTTTCTATAAACAAAATGCAAGGGAAAAGGAAAAAAAAATACCCAAAACAAGTTTCAAAAGGGGACTTACCACTAGAAGTCTGGACTTCTCCATTATAAGAGTGTTGTATATAGATCATATTTTCATCCCAGGTCTTTAGATGCTTTTGATTGTAACCCATCAAAAGATGCACCAAAGTCCTCTTGACTACTTTCCTCTACCCATCTTTATGTGGATGGAATGTTGTAGACCTCTTGTGCGTAGTGTCCATCTTCTCCCACAATGTAGTCTAGAAGGAACTAAGAAATATGGTGTCCTTGTTTAAGATGATTCTCCTTGGTATCACAAAGTGCACCCATACCTATTCAAAGAACATGTTTTTTGCTTTATGTCCCTGGATGGTCTTTTTACAAGGCATGAGATTGCACATTTTTTTGAACCGATCAACTACCATAAATAAATAGTCATGTCCCTTCCACGTGGTTGGTAAACCACCCATAAAATCCATGGAAATATTTTCCCAAGGTCTAGTGGGTACCGATAAGGGATGTTATAGACTTTTCTTCCTATTACTAGGATTTCTAATACAACAAAGTATAAATCTTCTAATATACTGTGCTACATCTTCTTGCATTATTGTCCAATATGCATACCTCCATAAATTGGAAATTGTCTTCCCAACACCAAAATGTTCTACAACCTTGGAGGTGTGAGCCTCTTTGATAAGATGCAATCTTTCACCTTTTGGAATACCAAGCTTGTGAAGCTTGTAGAGTATATCATTCTAGAAATGATAGTTAGCCTTGTTGTCACCTTATTCTATATGAAGGTTTCCCATCAATTACTAAAACACCTCCTTGAAGTCCTCATCTTCTATGTATGCCTCTCTGTATGCATCATGGGTAAAAGGATCCATGTGCATCAAAGTTCCCAAAGTTGTAATCTTGGATGTGGTTGGCCGTTAAGGAATGTTTTCCAACTTTTTTGTACTACCTTTCTTATATTTTATGACCAAATGAAACTATTGTAAGAACCCCATCCATTTGTATTGCATGGTTTGCTGTAACTTACTCTAGGCTTGCAAATGTTGAAGTAGTTGGTGATATATGTGGATGATGGTCTCCTTTCCCATAAGATAGTGCTTCCACTTTTTGACGGCTTGTACCAAGGCATATATATCCTTATCATAGGTAGGGTAGTTGAGGACCACCTCGTGAAATACTTTAGAATGATAGCAGACATTCCTTCCTCCCTGCATCAGGATTGCTCCCATGGCATACCCACTTGCATCCATCTCCACTTCGAAGGGCTTATGGAAGTTTAGTAGCGCGAGCACTAGTGCTTGATTGATATTTCTTTTCAACTCATAAAAGGACTTTTTTATTTATTTTTCCCCCAATGGAAACTCTTATTTTCTATTGTTACTTCATGGAGTAGTGCAACTACTATTAAAAACGAAGCTATGAACTTTCACAAGTACTATGCTTCCCCAACAAAGAACCTAAATTTTGTGCAATTTGTAGGAAATGGCCATTTCATGATGGCCTCCATCTTGGCGGGATCTATCTTGAGCTTACCTCTAATGATCACATACCCCAGATACATCAAACACTACTGAGAAAAATCACATTTCTTGAGATTGGCCAAGAGCTAATGCTTCTTCGAGGTCTGTAACAACTGCATAAGATGTGATATGTGCTCCTCCTAGGTAGCACTATAAACCAATATATCATCCAAATAGACAATAACAAATGAACCTAGATAAGGGTGTAAAACATCATTCATTAGTCTCATAAATTTAGTTGGTGCATTGCATAAACTGAATGGCATAGCCAACCACTCTTACAAACCTTGTCTTGTCTTCAAGGAAGTCTTCTAGATATATTCTACTTTGAATTCGTGCCTAGTGATATCCTGATTTCAAATCCAACTTAGTGAATTACTCGACATGCTACATCTGGTTCAATAGATCATTGATCCTAGAAAGAGGGTACAAATTCTTCAATGTAATCTTCTTCAATGCCTTGTCATCAATACACATTCTCCAAGTCCCATCCTTCTTGGGAACAATTATGATGGGTGACCCACGAGGTGATGTACTTGGTCAAATCACACCCTACCCCAACAACTACTGCAATTGCTTATTTACTTAGTTTGCTTCCAGAACAAACTGTTTATATAGCCCAATATTCGACAAGGGGGAGTCTAGCAATAATTAGATTCCATGCTCCACTTCACTCTTAGATGGTATCCCTTTAGGATCCTAGAACACTCCTTTGTATGCCTATAGAAACTCCTCCAACTAATATTTATGCTCTTTAGTACACCCCTCCAGGGATACCTTTACTTTTGTTGACTCATCATCAAATTGATTTTCTCTTAAGAAAAGTAAAGCATATTTCTTACTAGAACTAATCAACTTCTTGGCTTGGTTAACACTTGCCACTAAGATCTTTGATTTTCCTTTATGCATGTTGATGATGTAGAACTTCCCATCCTTAATTATTCAGTACTGGTTGTCTCTATGCATGAATATTGCATCCCTCATATACATGTAAGGGATTCCAAACACTACTCCACATGCGTCAATGGGTACTACGTCCAATTCCAGTTCATCGATAAAATCAACACTCATAGAAATTTTTATCTTACATGGTTTTGTTACCTTTATCTATGAATCCTTGTTTATCCATTCCAATATGGGCTAAGATGATCACAGATCTCCAATCAAATATTTTCGACCATATCCATTGCTATGAGATTATTCTGTGAACCAGAGTTGAATAGAGCATCTTTCTTGGTCTTCTTGACCTGAATCTTGATGTGGAAGAGTTTGGTCATCTCCTTCTCTACCTGGTGATGAAGGCTACTCAGATTCACCTCCTTTTACATTGATGTGTAGACAATATTCTGATCCACATCTATGCTACTTTCAACCTAATTTCTCGAATATGTGGCCATAAGATTCTTTTTCTTTGCTTCCTTCTTGTAGTTCTCAATTTCAAACAAAGTTACCAACTTAACGAGAACTCTCTAGAGTTCTCATTTTTTAGAGATCACATTTTTTACCCCCGTTTCAAAAAATGGTGCTACCAATAGCACCCTTTTTGGGGGGGTGGTTAAAATTTCGACTTGTTTGACATCACAACCTTGAGAATCAATATCATTGTGGACACAACCCTTAAATCAAAAAGTGATGTTACCTAGTAGCATTGATTTTTTTTATAATTAAAATTACGACCTAATTGAAATCGTGGCCTAGACGACTTCTACCATCACAAATAAAATCCTAAAAAATGACTACTAAATTGTTACTTCAAAAATTATTTATTAAATTAATTTT